>APFE031357155.1:203170-214247 GCA_000404065.3 Pinus taeda | reverse complement strand
TTTACAATACCACGGGCGGATGCCATTTACAATACCATGGGAAAATTCCATGGGTCAATGAATAATATGGGTGGATGAGTACCATAGATAACCAATACAAGGGGCCATTTTCCATTCGGATCATTCCTCCCTCCTTAAGAAGCAATGGTCCCCATTGCGTAAAGTTCCCTTCTGGCCTCCTCCCAAGATCCGGATCAATATTGATCCACTCATCATGAGATACATAGATCTGATCAAGTTTGACTTCGTGGGTCTCTGCATCAGGGAAGCTTTCTTCATAAAAAAAATTCACATTCTACAATAACGGTTTTATTTTCATCGTCACATGTTTTAACGTCAATTACAGGCACACATTTATCACGCAACATTGCATATTCAATATTGACATATTTAGTTTGGCAATCAGTTATGGGATTGAAAACATAATCATCATTTTCAAGAGAAAAACCTTCATCATATTTGCCCTCACTGTAGCTCATTTCTAAAATATCCCACAAAATGTTTGCATTTTGAATCTTACCATATTCATGTAGTATGATGAACATGATATTTTCATCTAATGCAGATGTTATAAGATGTAATGTTGATGCATCTCCACTATCATAGTTTAAATTGATAGCATCTTCAACATAATTCAATAAATTTACCTTGCATAATGTTGTTTTCATTTTAGTTTCCCAACTTTCATAATTCATACCTGAAAAAGAGGGTAGATCAGGCATTAACATCTTAACGATTTCATCAAATTTTAGATCTGCTTCATGATCCATGACTTGATCAGCTATAAGTCCATCAACGTCCACTCAAAACTCTTCACAAAATTTAGCAAAACAATATATTGTAGTTGTCCCTTGATGCTTTCTCCTTAGTTTCCTTTGAGACTCTTTCAATCTCCTTTGTTGACCCATTTCTCCTATTTTTTCGCTTGCATCAAGCACGCAAGAAAACTTCGACGAGGAATAGTTCATTGCACATTGCAGTACTAATTTATGATAAGGAAACAATTATATGCCAACAAAATTAAGACTACCTCACAACTCAAACGATTTACTTCCACGCTCCAAAATCCTTTCAACCTCTAGCAATTTATCAAGGAGCGAATTCACTTGTCAACGTCCACTTGGAGCAGCACCCCTTTGACGAGTTGGAGAATCCTCAACACTTCCATTGCGCACCTGCAAAACTAGCCAAAAACTCTTACAAGGCTGAATAGTCCTGCCTTTCTCTGATCATAGTTGAAGGAAAATCTAAGCTCTACTAATGCACTTAACAGGGAGCTTGCACAATAGATAGGTCATTGGTTCGAATCTTGCAGGTCAGACCACAATACCATGGGCCACTATTTCACAATAAGCAACCTACAACAAGCTCAAAAGGTGTGGTCAAACACCAACAATGGAACAAAGGCTCAAACTATTCCACTGCACCACAAAACAGTTGAATTCCCCACCAGTGCTCAGGATATCTCCACCAGATCTATGGCTCCACAGACAGATCAGATAGTCTCCAATCAAATAGCTCCAAAAGGTAGAGGATAAGACCTTGACTCCCCCTAGCTCCACGAAAATGGGATAGCACTCCTCACAAATTGACTCTTCTTCATTTCTCTTAATAATAGTGGGCAAAAAACCAAAGAAATAACCATCTCAATGTATGGATAGAATGAACTCTACCTCTAATCACCAGATCGGCTCTAATGATCAGCTTTCACCTGGGCACATAGATCAACTCTTTAAACAACACTGAATGGAAAATATGTGCTCTAGGCTCTATGACACTTAATAAAAATATTTCTAACATGGCTGCTCATGCTTCTCTGCTCCACACTCATGGCCTTCCATGCATACAGACTTTGACACCATCCAACTTTCAATTACCAGATCTTTGATGTTCGACCTTGGAGCACTCTCATCCACCTCACTCTCATCCACCAATCCTATCAGTGAAGGGATTCTCCTCTGTTCGAGAGATTGAAAAGCCAAGGCAAGCTAGCAATTGATCGTGGAACTTCATAAAGTCATGTTGTTAGGGACAGTCTTTACGCTCTAGCAAAATGAACACATCCTCCTCTTCATGGTGGTGGCAGAGGGTTTCATAGTTAGAAGGACTTTACAGGTGTGTTATTGATTTGGGGTGGCATTGGATGTAATCTAGCCACGAAATTGGTGGAGAGGTTAAAGCACATGAGATCTCCAATACCCATAAATGGTTTGGGCAGATTCTAAACAGTTTGGGAGATATTAAAATAATTAATATTTTTAATGGGTCCCTAAGTCTAAACTTAGGGAAAATAAAATATTAATGTGAATTAATATAAAACTATGTTAGAAGGGTCCAAAAGTCATGGATCAAGACAGAGTTAATCTTAATTGTTGATTAGGGACTTAATCTCGGCCGTTGAATTGTCAACGAGAAAAGTATAAGAGGAGGCTTGAGGGTCACTTGGAGAACACATCGAATTGATTAAGCTTTCGATTTTCTAGGGTAGGGTTTGCTAAGGAAGTCGAAAGAGTGATTAGAGTTGTATTTGAGGGGCAGTGAATACAGAAGCAGAGAGGTAGATATAATACCAAGACAATTAGCACAGAAGTCAAGAGAGAGGGACGCAAAACCAGCTAGAGGTTCACGCAGAGCTAGCCAGGGCTCACACATAGGCAGCCATGAGCTGTGCATTGCCTCAGAGAGCTAGTGTGGGTGATGTAGAGGCTCTAAGGGATGATGTAGTGCCTCCAGAGGGTGACGCAAGGTGAGCTAGGGTGGCGTTGGTCAGACGCAGGTCCAGAGCGGGCTGACACAGTCCCTAGAGGCTGACGTTGGAGTTTTTGTGGGGGGGAAATTGGAGATGGGAATTATCAGAGTGTTTATTCGGGGTTTTAGCCAGAACATTTGTCTATGAATGAGAGGTACTATTTCCAATATTATTCTCTATTGGGTGAGCCGGTTCTAGCACCCAAATTGTATTCTAAAACTACTTAATAATTAATACCCTCAGATAGTTGCACCAGTTTTCCCGCATTGGGTTTTTCCAGGGACATTGGTCCGATAAAAACGGTGTCACTTGTGTGCTTGTTTTGTTTCTTTTAGTTGATGATCTGTAATGTGTTGAGCATGTACTTGTATTTATTTTCAGTATTTACATGGTAAATAACTTGTTAATTAATTAGAACAAGTAGGCAGAAATAAATCAAAAAAGTACATGAAGCGTTTCTAACAACTAGACTTAGAAATTCGAACATGGTATCAAAGCGTGGTTGCAAATCACAGGAGAATTGAGGACATTAGTTGAGCAAAGTAGCAATAGCAGAAAAAAGTTGTCTTGAGTGACAAAAGTTGTTCCTAGTAGAGAAGCAGCAAGGAAGGGGTGACGCAGTGCCTGCGTCATTAAGTTTGATCTAGGAAGAGGATCAATGCAATGGCAAAGGAGAGAAGACTCGACCTACGCAATGCTCGGTCATATTTCTCAGTCTGGAAGGATTGACGTCGTGACCAGGAGGTGCAGATTTTGCTAGTGCCAGGATTGTGCAGAGCCTAGAAGCTCTAACCTTTAGTTTGTTGGAGCTTAGGAGACTGTGGGTAAGTTGCAAAGTGAAGTTTGTGGGGTACTGTAGTCAGAACAATACGTAAAAGGGAAATACCAAGGAGGATGGAGTTGCTACCAAGGATTTCTAACCAAGAAATCTGGATCAGTGGTGCAGCTGCACTAACGATGGAAGTGGGGGCATCTTGACATTGGTAGAAGGGTTTCCAGGAGAGAAATAGAGGCTTAGAGGGAGTTAGACCAAGAACTTCCAGGAGGGATGTAGAGGAGCAACGAGATGGATGTGAATGGAGTAAGGGACTAGGACAGACTGGACAGAGCCTCAAACTTCATAGTCTGGAAGGGTAGAATCTTATCCATTCTAGAGAGGAACCGTTTCAAGCAATTTGCCTTGAGGACAATAGCGGTTCCAGTTGACCCATCTGATAATGATAGGTACGAGGATGCAATGGCGAGGGCCAAGAGCATCATCCTTTACGGGGTAGTACCACATATTGCCAAGAAGAATACGGCAAATGAGATGTGGGAGGCCCTAACAAAGTTGTATAAGCATAATTCCATTAAGAGGAAGATTCTACTAGAAAATCAGTTGCAGTCATAACAGATGCAGAAGGGAGAACATATCGACACCTTCCTCGGTCGATTGAAGGAGATATAGGATCAACTGAATTCCATAGCGGCCACGCCGGATCAAGAATTGATGGTGAGAACAACCCTGAACACAGTCTCTGAAGACTGGGAGGTGTTTTTCCATAGCATACTGGGTAGGGCATCCCTTCCACATTGGGAGGAAATGTGGGTGGCTTTTTGCCAAGAAGAGATCAGAAGGCTGACCAATGCAGGAAGCAAGGGGGTCAGAATCAAGAAGGAGGAGGAGGTGGATGCTACCCTAGCATCTAAGGGAAAGCAGGAGAAACGAAAGAAGAAGGACCTCTCAAAGGTCAAATGCTTCCACTGTGGGGAACTGGGTCATTATGCAATCTAATGTCCAAGGAAGAAGAGCAACGGAGAGGCTTCCGAGACCAGGGATGTGCCAGCAAGGGCAGAGAAGTAAGTGGAGAGTAGATGATGACTGTGCCATGAGTGCTCACATGCCACTTGAGTGGAAGTGGGGAGACATCAAGTTGTAGTCAGAGAAACTACAGGTGATGAGGGGCAGGATCCTTGAAGTGACCAACCACTTGGATTATACCTTGCTACAGGAGCCCCGAAGACGAGTAGAAGTACTCGCAAATGTCAATAGAGACGGCTGTGGATGGAGCGATAGAGGGAGCTACAATGCAGGATTCCTTGGATAGCGTGAGGTAGTAGTGTGAGATGCATGGAGATGTTGTAGCAGCGCAGAGGTCAGAGAAGAAGCACTTGTCAGCGACAAAGGGAGTTTCAGCATCGAGGGTGTCTCTATCCTGACAGAGATTTCAAAGTTGGGAGATCAGTTACTTACTTCTTAGTAATTGAGTTGCAGTGTAAAAGTTAGCAGTGGAAGTGCTATGGGAAGCACGATGCAACATGATGAGAGGGGCTGCCATATAAATGCAGCAGTGGCAGTGGCAGGGCCATGGGTAGTAGTACATGATGTAGCAGTGCAAAGGATGTTTGGCAGCAGACCTAACATTAGCACAGGGATCGATGCTGGATGATGAGGGTGATGCTTAGTGAGGAGTATTACTAGGGCACAGTCCTTGCTAAGAGGGAGTGTTGATTTCGGGTAGCATTGGATGTGCTCTAGCTACGAAAATCGGTGGAGAGGCTAAAGCACATGAGATCTCCAATACACATAAATTGTTTGGGAAGCACTTGTCAGCGACAAAGGGAGTTTCAGCATCGAGGGTGTCTCTATCCTGACAGAGATTTCAAAGTTGGGAGATCAGTTACTTACTTCTTAGTAATTGAGTTGCAGTGTAAAAGTTAGCAGTGGAAGTGCTATGGGAAGCACGATGCAACATGATGAGAGGGGTTGCCATATAAATGCAGCCGTGGCAGTGGCAGGGCCATGGGTAGCAGTACATGATGTAGCAGTGCAAAGGATGTTGGGCAGCAGACCTAACATTAGCACAGGGATCGATGCCGGATGATCAGGGTGATGCTTAGTGAGGAGTATTACTAGGGCACAGTCCTTGCTAAGAGGGAGTGTTGATTTCGGGTAGCATTGGATGTGCTCTAGCTACGAAAATTGGTGGAGAGGCTAAAGCACATGAGATATCCAATACACATAAATGGTTTGGGAAGATTCTAAACAGTTTGGGAGATATGGAAATAATTAATATTTTTAATGGAGCCCCTAAGTCTAAACTTAGGGAAAATAAAATATTAACGTGAATTAATATAAAACTATGTTAGAAGGGTCCAAAAGTCATGGATCAAGCCAGAGTTAAGCTTAGCCATTGATTAGGGACTTAATCTCGGTCGTTGAATTGTCAATGAGAAAAGTATAAGAGGAGATTTGAGGGTCACTTGGAGAACACATCGAATTGATCAAGATTTCGATTTTCTCGGGTAGGGTTTGCTGAGGAAATCAAAAGAGTGATCAAAGCTGTAGCTGAGGGGTAGTGAATACAGAAGCAAAGAGGCAAAGATAGTACCAAAAGGATCAGCGCAAAATCCGGGATAGAGGGACGCAGAACCAGCCATAGGTTCACACAGATCCAGCCAAGGCTCACACAGAGGCAGCCAGGAGCTGCGCAGTGCCTTAGAGAGCCATCATGGGTGACACAGAGGCTCTAAGGGCTGACGCAATGCCTCCAGAGGGTGATGCAAGGCGAGCTAGGGTGAAGTTGGGCCAGAGAGGGCTGACATATGTGGAGTATCAAAGAAGGTATGTTTTGATGGTTATTTCGGTATCTTTTCATTAGGACTTATAAGCCTTTTTGCATTAGGAACTTAGAAAATAATAAAGAATTATAACGAAACATGTGAGATTAATAGAGAACGCTGATAATTGTCATTTCCATGTACAGGAGGGAGGAAAAATGGAAAGTGGCCATCCTAAAGGAAAAGACAAAGATGAATTAACTGTTGTCCCTTCGACGAGAGACCGCGTGCAAACCAGATCAAAATGGACCAACCCAGGAAAGGAAGCGGAGATACTAGCTCGGTGCAAAAAAGAGAAGAAGTAACTCAGGATTAACGATTCTGCGAATCCCTCAGGATCCTTGATCCTGAGGGATCGTTGTTTTATCTATTTCTGCATCTAGATATCTCCGTCATCATCCTTATATAAGGGATAGCGTTGTTGGCTAGAGGGGGATGCCTTTCTGTAATTTCTTTTAAGAAGATCAAGACTATGATCATTATGTTCTGTTAAGACTTGAGTTACTGTAATTTTACTTCATGCATTAATACAGACTTGGTTACTCTTTTATCTTTGAGCCTGGATCAACCTTAAGCAGTGTACCCCTGGAAGCTAAGGGCCTAGCCCTGGAGGACACTTGCTCTTGTACCATTACGCATGGTTTCTGTGTGGTTTGCTTATCGACGTGATCTAGTAATCTGTCGTGTTTTATAAAGTTTATGTTACATGCTCTGTTGTGTTTAAACCATTAAATGTTCCTACAAACAAAAGTGTTGTATTGATGCTACATCCTGTTACCATTCCTTCAAGTGTTGGTATAATACGGTTAATCTCTACAGGATACTGATGTTCCATTACAGAGTTCTTGTGTTATGCGATTGTGCCTTAGCATCACAGAATATATCTTGGAAGTTTTGATTTCATATGATTATTGAACCCTTGAATATTATCGTTTTCATCTTGAGATGCAATCGTATGCTTTTACTTAGAGCAATAACGGAGTCAGATTAAGCACGTTGTGTCTATATGGTTTTCAGTGTTATTCCATCTTGGATCCATAGGCAATACTGTTCTGTAGTGTGCATACATCTTTAAGAATGAAGGATTGACGTTTGGATTGGTATGATTAAATAGATTCATAGCTTGTTGAATTTAGTTACTGCTCATTTCCTTAAGTGTTGTTCCATTTCTGAATTGTTGTTCCATTTCTGAATTGCTGTTTCATTTCTGAATTACTGTTCCATTTCAAGGTTGTTGTTCTATTTCATTGTTGTTTTCTTTACCTGCCGTTTCATTTCTTATTTGTTAAGGACGATCTCAGGCTGTAGTGAGCATTGGCATCTGCTACCAAGCCCCCAGACCCCTGATCTGTTCTCCGATTTCTTTTCCATCAGTTTCGAAAGGGATGGGTTATTGCTACCGAACCCTTGACTGATGTGTTGCTTCATATTTGAGTGTGTGATTTAGTCTTCTGAAGTATTTGAGTGTAGACATGTATCACTTACTTTTGTAGCTTTGAAACAGCTGTACTACGAGCATTACTCTGAAAAATGCTAAGCCTCAGACTGAGACACTCTTTGAAATAACAAAACGTTCCTGGATTGACATATTAATGTGAGGTAACTAGAGGTGAAAGAGACCCTTTTTATAGCTCTACATTTTGGCGCTGTTGCCGGGGAAAGAGTGTAGCCATTTGTTCTTTTTTCTAGAGTAGTGTACGAACCTGCTAGGGAAGAATTGGGTTTTGAAAACGGAAGGTAAGAACCTATGTACAGAGCATGTAAAAGCCCTGCTCCTTTGCCCGCTTTCCTGCAGATTTGCTTCTATCTGCTTAAGAAGGATTTAGTAGTTAAATTGAGTGCATGACTAAGCAGATAAAGCCAGAGAAAAATTCCAAACCTTTACCAAAGCCAGAAAAAGCTAAGGGGCCGGTGACCCTTGGTCGATCAACCTTCATAGATGAAATCTATAAGAAAGCCGAATCTCAGCCCTCAGTAGGACCCAAGAAAGTTATTTCCAAACAGTCTACTAGCTCCCTTCAGGCCACAGGTTCACCATCTGTAGCCTTTGCTGAGGTGCATAGTCAAACTGACGAACAGGACTTTCAAGAAATTGAAAATTCTATTCCAGAACTATTGCAAGAAGGGAATTGCAGTAATCTTTGTGAAGGAGAAGGAGAGACAGAGGAAACTGAGGAACCGAGATCTCCTCTTAGGATAACGCAGCCATTAAGTAGCCCTGACAAAGGGAGTGTGGAAAAAATTACCATTGAAGGGATCCAATCCTCTCAGACAAAAATCCCAGATAGAGGAAGTGCTATTAAAGCTGTTCCTGTCAAATCCATTCCCTCTCAACCTAGAAACACCCTCCTAGATATTCCAGAAGGTTATTGGCATATATTTGATCCAATGGCTCAAAATCCGCCAAACATCCAAACCTCTACATTGCAATACCCCATAGTGGATTCTGCATCAAATGCCCCCATGAAAGCAATCCCCCTTCAACATATCCCTACATTTCACGGGCTTATATCAGAAGACCCGGATGCATTTTAATCTGAATTTGATGTACTGTGCATGGGATATGATTACACCACTGACCCCCAGAAACTAAAACTGTTTCCCTCTACCCTGAAAGGGGTTGCTTTAAGATGGTTTATGGGATTAGGTGGTGGGGTTATAAATAACTGGGAATAAATGAAAGAATCTTTTCTAAAAAAATATCAAGATTATTGCAGGTCTAGAGAACTAAAAGATGAAATATTCCAGATGATAGCTAGACCAAACGAAACATTAGAAGAGTATGTGGAACGTTTCCAGTATAATCTGCAAAGATCTCCCTATGCATCACTGCCTTTACCCGATAACGTGTTGAAAACAACATTAATAAGGGGAATGAAAGAGCAATAGATCGAAACATTAAACATTATGGGAAAAGGGGATATTTATCAGGAAAGTTTTGCTGACATAATTAATTTATGCATTAGGAGTTCGAGAGGCAGCACACGAATCAAACCAGCAGAACATGATCGGTTTGTAAGAGAAAATAAAATCCCATCAAAAGGAGTAACGCATGTGGAAATTGGAAATTTATTTGAAAATTTTAAAACTGATATACTAGGAACACTGACTACACAATTGGACATTTTGCAGGCCAAGCAAAAGCAAATGGAGGCAGAACAGAATTTGGCAATCTTCTGCCCCAGATGCAGGAAGAAGCATAGCCATAAGGAGTGACCACTAGATACAGTCCAAACATGCGCCATCTGTACAAGGGATCACTCTACAGAAAGTTGTCCCTCACTACCTGGACTGAAAGCAGTATATAAGGAGGCAAAAGAAGAGTCAGAAGCGGTGTGTTTGCTCAACCAGCATCGTCAGTGGCAGTCGTGACAAACTGCTATGTTTTCAGACAGAGCTTCTTCTTTTTAGTATCCGTAGTATAATGCTCAACAATATAATACATGGGAAAGTCAATTCCAGCCTTCATTTCCAAACTGGTCACCACAGTCATATCCTTCTGCGAACTCGTGGTTGAATCAGACGAGCCAATCTGGTTGGTCAAATCCTCCTTATCCCCCACCATATTGGCAAAACAACCCATACCCACCACAATGGAATCCCCCTACTTCACAAATCTCAACCTGGCAGACTAATTGGCAGAGACCAACGCATCAGCCGGTAGGAAATATCCCTCTCCCTCAACCTACACTACCAGCTTTACAACAAAATCCCCAGTCTAATCTGAGACCGCAACTCCCAGCTCAACCCAACCCCAATCCAAATAATAGACCAGTCCAATCCCTCCAAATCCTAGAAACACCAGAAGAAGGACCCGATCTGAGGGAGTGTAATGATCTTCAGCGAAGATCTGGGCGTACTATTCAAACTGAGGGAATAAAACAGTTCAGATTGAAGATCAGTTACCTAGAGAACATCTGTCACAAGAGGAGGATGTGAATAGACAACAAACTCATAATCAAGCAACCACATCCTCTCCCCCGTTCCCAGAACGATTAGTCATACCTCGACCTATACAACAGCCTGATTTTGACATTCTGGGAGAATTACAAAATTTGTACATAAAACTTCCATTCCTTCAAGCCATTCAAGACATCCCGATATACGCAAAAACTATTAAAGAATTGTGCATAAAAAGACGAAGGAGGAATATAATAAATAATCCAAGAGTTCAAGTAGTTGGCACTTTATCTGACTTATTATCAGGAAAGGAAACACCCATTAAGTATGAAGACCCATGAAACCCAATAATAACTGTCCAAATTTATGGTCAAACCCTACCCAATGCCTTAGTTGATCTTGGAACTGCAATCAATATATTAACAACCGCTACTTGCCAAAAGCTAGGCATTACATCTATAGAACCCACCTCCACTTTGTTAGAATTGGCTAATCGATCTGTGGTTAGGCCGAAAGGCATACTACATGATGTCATGGTCTCGGTTGACTCCTGGGAATATCCAACCGATTTTCTGATAATAAATCCTAAAACCCGACTTGATGGACATCCATTGATCTTAGGAAGACCTTGGCTCGCTACTGCTGATGCCTATATCGGCTGTTGGCAAGGGAACATGATCATAACCAAGGGGGCGGATATCAAGAATTTAGTACTATATCCCCCAGTGCAGCCAAGCATCACAATAGTTGAAACTAATAGGCACCCTGTATCATATCTTACTGATAACATTAGATCTCCATTAACTATACAAGAAGCACTTGAGTTCA
>APFE031357155.1:159355-203097 GCA_000404065.3 Pinus taeda | reverse complement strand
TTAACTATACAAGAAGCACTTGAGTTCAAAGACCAAACAGAAGATGATGCCATCAGTAATTTCATTAGTCAAATTGAACTCACATCTCGTACCCAATGTCATATGATAAAAGCAGCATTTGATAAAGAATTAGAAGAGGATCCTCTAAAAGATACACATGATCACACAATCCCTATCACTTCTGTTGCACATAGTAAAATTGTGGAAATTGAACCTGGAAAAACCTTAAACATTAACGCCAACCTCACATCTGAATAAGAAACAAATCTCATCCATATGTTAAGGAAATATAAAGAAGCATTTGCATGGGATTACCCTGATATGAAAGGAATTGACCCCCAATTATGTACACACCACATTTACATAGAAAATGATGCAAGACCTATTAGGCAGCCTCAGAGAAGACTAAATCATCATCTAAAAGAAGTAGTAAAAGCCGAGCTTCAAAAACTTTTAGATGTTAACTTTATCTACCCTATCTCTGATAGTAAATGGGTCTCCCCGCTTTTGGTGGTACCAAAAAAGAATGGGAAGTGGAGAATCTGCATGGACTACAGTGAGCTAAATAAAGCAACACAAAAAGATCACTTTCCTCTCCCATTCATCGACCAAGTATTGGACACTTTGGCAAGGAAGAATTTATTTTCTTTCCTTGATGGCTTCAGTGGGTATAACCAAATACAGATTGCCCTTGAAGATCAGGACCAAACTACTTTTACTTGTCCTTGGGGAATATTCGCCTACCGAGTTTTACCTTTTGGCTTATGCAATGCCCCTGCCACATTTCAAAGGGCTACCCTTAGCATTTTTGCAGACCTAATAAATGAAGGACTGGAAGTATATATGGATGAGTTTACTCCATACGGAGATGAGTTTGATCCAGCACTGGATACGCTAGAAAAAGTCCTACAACGTTGCATTGCTACCAGGCTTTGTTTAATCCATGAAAAATGTTATATGATGATGACGGAAGGACTTATTTTAGGAAACTATATTTCAGCAGCTGGCATTCAGGTAGATCCAACCAAAATCCAAATACTTTTGCTTATTCCTACTCCTGCTACTCAAACAGAGGTACGTAGCTTTCTTGGATTCTCTGGTTACTACAGAAGGTTTATAGAACATTATTCACGTATTGTTGCACCCTTGTATGCACTAACTAATAATGTTGATTTTCTTTGGACAAAGAAATGTGAACGTGCTTTCAAGGATTTGAAGAAGCTCATATCTACAGCCCCAGTCCTTCGAGGACCAAATTGGGATTTGCCATTCCAGATATCATCTGATGCCTCAGACACAGCCATTGAAGTGGTCCTTGGACAGGAGGAGGATAGAAAACCATATGCAATTTATTACATTAGCAAAAATCTATCCCCTGCCGAATTAAATTATACTGTCACTGAAAAAGAATTTCTAGCCGTTATACATGCTGTTAATAAATTCAGACATTACATTATTGGATATCTTGTTATCTTGTACACGGATCATTCTGCTATAAAATATTTAGCAAACAAGCCTATCACAAATGGCAGAATAACTAGATGGTTGATTTTATTGCAGGAATTTGATATTACAATCAAGGATCGACCCGGAAAAGAAAACCCGGTAGATGATTTCCTCTCAAGAATGCCAAAGCCAATTGATGCAGCAGCAGTTGAAGATCAATTTCCAAATGAGCATCTCTTTGTCGTTGCTGTTCAAACACCCTGGTATAATGACATTGTCAATTACCTAGCAGTAGGTAAGTTACCAAAGCATCTAACCCCTAATGAGCGAAAATAGATTGTTCAGCGAAGTACTAGATTTTCCTGGATTGGGGGCCATTTGTTTCACACAGGGGTAGACATGCATATCAGGAGATGCGTTTGAGAGGACGAAATTTTTGACATATTGAAAGCCTTCCATGACCAACCATGTGGTGGACATTTTGCAAATCGCAGGACTGCACATAAAGTATTACAAACAAAGTATTATTGGCCCACAATTTTCAAAGATGCAAAGAAATTTGTCCAAGCATGTGACAGTTGCCAGAGAGTGGGACGCCCTAGTCAGTTGAATGAGATGCCTTTGAAACCACAGCTAGTCATCGAACCATTTGATTGATGGGCTCTTGATTTCGTGGGACCAATCAACCCACCATCAAACCAGAAAACATACATTTTGATGGCAATAGAATACGTCACCAAGTGGGTTGAAGCAAAGGCATTGCCAAGAACCACAGAAGAATCTGTTATACAGTTCCTGCTCCATCTATTTGTACGGTATGGCCTTCCAAGAGAGATAATTACAGATGGTGGACCACAGTTTGCTAGGAACAGAATAGCTGCAACACTCAACAACTATCATGTCCAGCATAAAATTACTACTCCATATCACCCACAGGAAAATGGGCAAGTAGAAAGCAGCAATAAAATAATAGAAACAATTTTAACAAAAACTGTTGCATCACATAGACATGATTGGGCTGCCAGACTACCTAAAGCACTATGGGTTTATAGAACAACATGGAGAAGCACCACTGGTTACTCACCTTATCAGCTAATGTTTGGAAAACAACCTATTTTTCCTATAGAATTCGAAATCTAGACATTACGAACAGCACAAGAAGTTGGTTTAGACCTAACTGAAGCACAGACTAATCGACTACAATAGATCAATTAGCTGGATGAAATTAGGCTCTCTGCACTTCAACACACTGCCCTGATACAGCAGCAGAGAGCTAAATGGCATGATGCTCTCATTAAAAATAAAGTCTTCCACGAAGGAGACTGGGCTCTTTTATACGACTCCAGGTTTCAAGACTTCCCCGGGAAACTCTAGACTCGTTGGCTGGGACCATATGAAATCCAGAAAGTACATGACAATGGTACCCTTACCCTGAATACTATTGATGGTTCTGGATATACCTTTAAGGCAAATGGCCATCGAGTTCGTCTCTATCGCAAACCACTTACTCGGGAGTCCTTCTGCCAATAGCTACGCCAAGATTCAGATATGGAGATCTTAGGGGAGGAAGACAAGTCTTCTTCACCTGTAATTCACTAAAAATTTTACTTTTCTTTACAATCTATACATAACTTCTTGAATTACTTTTGTACATATCTTTGCAACAAGTTTTATTACTTCTTCTTCTCCTTTTTCAGAAAGGAACAACACTTTCGTTTTCTGTTGTTCCTTTTCCAAAAGGAACAACACTTTTGATTTATGTTGTTCCTTTTTCGAAAGGAACGACATTTGTGTGTTTTCTGTTGTTCATTTTCCAAGAGGAACAGCACTTTGGTTTTCTGTTGTTCCTTTTCCAAAAGAAACAGCACTTTGGTTTTCTGTTGTTCCTTTTCCAAAAGGAACAACACTTTTGTTTTCTGTTGTTCCTTTTCCAAAAGGAATAACACTTTTGATTTTCTGATGTTCCTTTTCCAAAAGGAACAGCACTTTTGTTTTCTGCTATTCATTTTTCAAAATGAACAACACTTTTGATTTATGTTGTTTCTTTTTCCAAAGGAACGACATTTGTGTGTTTTTGCTGTTCCTTTTCCAAAAGGAACAGCACTTTGGTTTTCTGTTGTTCATTTTCCAAAAGGAACAACACTTTGGTTTTCTGCTGTTTCTTTTCCAAAAGGAACAACACTTTTGTTTTCTGCTGTTCCTTTTCCAAAAGGAACAACACTTTTGTTTCTGTTGTTCCTTCTCCCAAAGGAACGGCATTTGTGTGCTTCTGCTGTTTCTTTTCCAAAAGGCACAACACTTTTGTTTTCTGTTTTTCCTTTTCCAAAAAGAACAACACTTTTGTTTTCTGATGTTTCTTTTCCAAAGGAACGGCACTTGTGTTTTTTTGCTGTTCCTTTTCTAAAGGAATGACACTTTTTGATTTCTGTTGTTCCTTTTCCAAAGGAACAACACTTATGTGTTTTTGCTGTTCCTTTTCCAAAGGAACAACACTTTTGTTTTTGTTGTTCCTTTTTCAAAAGGAACAACACTGTTGATTTATGTTGTTTCTTTCTCCAAAGGGACAACATTTGTGAACTGTTGTTGTGCCCTTCCTCAATAGAAACACCACTTGGAGGATTTTGCTCTCCTTGTGAAATATCTTGTTCCTTTTGCTATTCTAAATTGAGGATGCTTATTGCTAATGTTCCTTCAAGTCTTTTTGAATACGGCTATGCACTTATGTAATGGGAACAAAAATACAACATATGGAAATCAATCAATCATAAATTGCTATATTTATAAGAAACTGCCCTGAATTGGTGAGAAGACACAAGGAAAGACATGCTTATTTATCATCTTTTGCTACCATTGCTCTACTAATTCTGTTCTGATTGGTTATCTGTATCATGATGGTCCCTTTTTAATCCTCCTTGATTATCATTCATCCATAAGAGCAAAGGATCTATACCTTCCTATTGGGATATTAAGACTTCTTCCACCATTCCTACTCTTGAGTGTTGAACCACCCTTTGTGTATAAACAGGAAAGACACTTTATGAAAAACAAGAAAAAAAGGAAGCAGAACATGGTTTCTAAATTGTCAAATTGCAAGATAGGAAGTCTCATTACAAGTTGGCCTACCATGATCATCAGGACAGAAGCGAAGTGGCATTCCCACTATGGCCACCACACCAGGGAAATGGTCCAAAAGGTATATCAAACAAACAAACCTTGGAACATGAGGTCTCATCACGAGCCAGCCTATCCATTACTCGCTCCTTCCTCGTGAATGGCATTATGACTAACTGGTCACCAAGCCAACATAATGGCCTACATTTTGATATTGCACAACATTTCCTAGCATACACAAAGGACTATGGTTCCAGGGGTGAAACAAACAACTCTGCCAAAGTTATGGACACCTGTCGGTAGCAGAGCTCTGTTAATGGTATGGAAGTCGCATTTTTACACCAATAGGTAAGTGGATTGCATCCTTTTGTTTCTTATGCCGTGGTAATCAATTATATGATATTACCTAACCATATAACGCATGACTATATATTATCACCAATCATTACAGAACCAGTGACAATGACCGCATGAGACTCTCTATTTACCGCAAATGTCTTATCCCCAAACTTCCATCAAATCACTGCAGTCTCTTACGTATTAAAGCGACGTAACTTTATACCTCGATTTTAGTAATAGGTTGTTTTTGTAAGCATGGCATATTGCCATACGTTGTTCCTTAAAGACCTTGCTGCAAAACAGGCGCTGCTCCTTTATTTGACGGCTGGGATAGCCTATCACATTGCGGGGGGGGAGGTTAACCTCATTATTCCCTAGAGCATGTGTTAGCTCGCCATTTGAGAGATTGTGTACTCCGGCATGGCACGGCTCAACGGTATTATCTTTTTCTATTATTGTTTTCTTCTACATGAGTTACTGTTCAAAGCCATTTCCACTGCATACACCGTAGCATTAGATTTTGAACAAGTGTTATGCCATCAGCTTCTCTGTGTTTCAACAAACAGCTACCGTTTCTTTGAGAATTTGCAGTGAAACTATGGGAGGAAGGTCAGTTCACAGAGAACCACAAGTGCTAACTGTTTCGGCTGCAGCCCAGAAAATCCTGGAAAGAGCAGGATGGCTGACCTATCTTAACCGCTTGAAGGAGTCCAATGAAATAGTAGCGATTGAATTTTTACAGAATTTGCAAGAAGACTACTCCACAGTAAGAGGAAGACGAATAGCAGTCACCGATGACATAATAGCAGAAGTATCGGGACTGCCAGCCACTGGACTGGTATGGACGATAAAAAATGAAAGGCTGCAGAAGATTTTAGAAATCTTTCAGGACGAGGGACAGAGCCTGACAATTCGAGGAAAGAGGGTGCTACCAGCAACACTAGGAGATCCATGGGAGGAATTAGCAAAGATCATCCAAAGTTATATCACCTGTGAAGGCGGAAAAGACGTGGTAAGACCACGACATCTTAAACTCCTAGCTATTTTAAAACAAAAATGCTCTGTAAATCTACCTGCATTGTTAAATTCATTACTTCATGACGTTGCACGAAGCATGAAAAGAGCACAGCACATAGAGTCAGTCATCAACCACCACGGATTAATCCGGTTGATAGTCAACCATAGTCTCACCCAGCAACAGAGCAGCTGGGAAGAACTAATTATCATCGTCAATGGAGGGTTGGCTACACCCGAACGTCTGGAAAAACCAAAACATGTCACTAGCACACTCCAACGTCCAGAAAAACAGAAGCAAGTCACTTACACACCGGAGCAACCTGAAAAACATAAGAAATATGAAAAACAGAAACATGTTACCAGCACACCCAAGCAACCAGAAAAACGCTGGAAATCGGCCCGACTCGCATGGCTACGAGGGGGGCTGGAGAAGCCCTAGGAAGGCGCTAGCCAGACAGTAGAAATTGAAGATGAGCAAACCCCAAGTGAGGACAAGGAAACAGAAGTACAGGACGAGGAAGCAGAACAGTATGCAGAGGCAGAAGCAAAAGAAGAAGAAGAGGAGGAGGCAGAACAATCTGTAGAAGAAGAAGAAGAGGAGGCAGAACAATCTGTAGAAGAAGAAGAAGAAAAGGAGGCAGAACAATCTGCAGAAGAAGAAGAAGAAGAGGAGGCAAAGCAGTCTGAAGAAGGAGAAGAAGAAAAAGATGAGCAATCTGAAAAGGAAGGAGACGAGGGAAAAGAAGCCGAGCAGTCTGAGCAGGAGGAAGGAATGGAATAGCAGGAAGGCAACACATTACAAGACCCATTAGGGGAAGATGAATTGGCTAAAGTTTTGGCCAATATGGGCGAATATGGACAACCTCCGAGTCCATCAGACCTCCATGCCGGAAAGAAACCACAGGAGAAAGATGCACCTGAGGAATCACATGCAGAAGAGGCGGAAGTAGAAAATTTGTCCATTCATGATGAGAAGATGTCAGAAAATGCTGAGCAGGAACAGCCCGTTCCTAATCAGAAGGTACCAGAAGAAAGTCCAGAGGAAATAAGTGCAGAAGAAGAATTAGCCCAAGAAATAACAGAGCCAATTAAGGTTCTTGCCCCGGAACAGCCACCCCAGGAAGAAAATCAGGAAGCTAGCCGCAGTCCAAACCGCAGAAAATAGCCTGCTGTTCCTTCTGAAGAAATGGCGGAAATAAGGGAATTACGAAAGGAACAACATAGATTATTGAACATAATAGTTCAGCTTCACCAGCAGATTAGGATTCTAAAGGCGAGGCAAAAGGTAAAAGGGACTTCAGGAAGAAAAGGTCCGACCACACCAGTAAAATCCCTTAAGGGCAAGAGGCAGAGGACCAGAATCCATCCTACTGCTCAAAACCCTGACAAAAGCCAAGCTGCTATTTCAAACGAAGCTGAAAAGCAGACTGTTGTTCCAATTGAAAAGGAACAGCAACGGGCTAGTGTTTGTGTCAAAATAGAAAAGAATGATAAGATAGTTCAGACGGAGGCACCACCTTCGGGTGTAATAAGGGTTCTGAACTCGAAGCAACACAATAAGAAGGTTCAGGTAAAGCTCCCAGCCTCCACAGCTGCATGGAAAAAGGATCCTAAAATGAAAACCCTTCAGAAAGGTTTGAAGCAGGCCCAGTAAGAAGCAGAAAAGCTTAGGGAGCAAACGGTCCCCGAGAAAAATATGAAGAACTACAGAAGCAGCTAAGGAATGTCAACTTATCTGAAAGCCAAGCCTTCGAAGGATGGCGGAAAGAACAAGAGAAAGTTGCAAAGGTAACTCGTAGATTAGATGTAGTTATCAAACAGATGGATACCTTGTGTTCTCTGTACAATGACGTCCTAGCATGTAGAGCCCCTGCTAAGAACTATGCCCTATTTTTAATGGAAAGGTATTTACAATTGAAAATAAAGGCTATTAAAGTAGATGCTCCCATACAAATTAACGCCATAAATGATTTCATAAACTGCTGTAAACATTATGGGGTAAAAGTGTAGAGGTTATTGTGTGAATTTTACTTGCATAACCTTGTACTAGAACAAGAGACCGAACTTAACCCTAGCCCTTTTGTTGGGGACATTAAATTGCAAGCATTTATCTCATTTGCAGTCAATCAAATTAAATGGCTCAAAGCCTACAACACTTTTCAAAGACAAGAAAACGGATTAGATCTATGGGTAAGAGCCGAGCCTAGGGACCCAGCACAGTTATGGAGGAGACATAGAAATCTCATGAAGGCTCCAGGAGTGATTGAAGCATTAGGACCCATGCATGAGGCAATCATTCAGCAGGGACTTGAATACTTTTCCTCTATTAAAGACCCTGCCATTGATGCAGCTAAATTTCAATATCGAATATCTAATTCGAATATCCAGCTCAGAGAACCATTTAAGTATGAGAACTTTAAACTTGTTGCCAACCGTTTTCCGCTCTATGGTGAAATTGTTTTGAGGGCAAGGCCATCCTAGTTAGGATATAGGTTCCGGAGTCCAATCATTTGGCATCCTGCACCCGGATATCAAGCCCTGTATGAGATGCCTGAGGGTCAGACAGGCCATTTCTTTGATCATTTAGTTTCGCATCATAGCTGTAGGCCCTCACACGAGATTCCATCTCCAGCCTACTCACTCACTGCCTTGCATGTCAACTACAATGTTTTCATGAGGCCATGAAAAAGTGTAAGCCGAGGGGTGTGTGGAGTATCAAAGAAGGTATGTTTTGATGGTTATTTCAATATATTTTCATTAGGACTTATAAGCCTTTTTGCATTAGAAACTTAGAAAATAATAAAGAATTATAACGAAACATGTGAGATTAATAGAGAACGCTAATAATTGTCATTTCCATGTACAGGAGGGAGGAAAAATGGAAAGTGGACATCCTAACGGAAAAGAAAAAGATGAATTAATTGATGTCCCTTCGACGGGAGACCGCATGCAAACCATATCAAAACGGACCAACCCAGGAAAGGAAGCGGACATACTAGCTCTACGCAGAAAAGAGAAGAAGTAACTCAGGATTAACGATTCTGCGAATCCCTCAGGATCAAGGATCCTAAGGGATCGTTGTTTTATCTATTTCTGCATCTAGATATCTCCGTCATCATCCTTATATAAGGGATAGCGTTGATGGCTAGAGGGGGATGCCTTTATGTAATTTCTTTTAAGAAGATCAAGACTATGATCATTATGTTCTGTTAAGACTTGAGTTACTGTAATTTTACTTCATGCATTAATACAGACTTGGTTACTCTTTTATCTTTGAGCCTGGATCAACCTTAAGCGATGTACCCCTGGAGGCTAAGGGCCCGGCCTTGGAGGACACTTTCTCTTGTACCATTACGCATGGTTTCTGTGTGATTTTCTTATCGACGTGATCTGGTAATCTGCCGTGTTTTATAAAGTTTATGTTACAAGCTCTGTTGTGTTTAACCCATTAAATGTTCCTGCAAACAAAAGTGTTGTATTGACGCTGCATCTTGTTACCATTCCTTTAAGTGTTGGTATAATACGGTTAATCTCTACAGAATATTGTTGTTCCATTACAGAGTTCTTGTGTTATGCGATTGTGCCTTAGCATCACAGAATATATCTTAGAAGTTCTGATTTCATATGATTATTGAATCCTTGAATATTATCGTTTTCATCTTGAGATGCAATCGTATGCTTTTACTTAGAGCGATAACGGAGTCAGATTAAGCACGTTGTGTATGTATGGTTTTCAGTGTTATTCCATCTTGGATCCATAGGCAATACTGTTCTGTAGTGTGCGTACATTTTTAAGAATGAAGGATTGATGTTTGGATTGGTATGATTAAATAGATTCACAGCTTGTTGAATTTAGTTACTTCTCATTTCCTTAAGTGTTGTTCCATTTCTGAATTGTTGTTCCATTTCAAGGTTGTTGTTCTATTTCATTGTTGTTTTCTTTACCTGCCGTTTCATTTCTTATTTGTTAAGGACGATCTCAGGCTGTAGTGAGCATCGGCATCTGCTACCAAGTTCCCAGACCCCCGATCTGTTCTCCGATTTCTTTTCCATCAGTTTCTAAAGGGATGGGTTATTGCTACCGAACCCTTGACTGATGTGTTGCTTCATATTTGAGTGTGTGATTTAGTCTTCTGAAGTAGTTGAGTGTAGACATGTATCACTTACTTTTGTAGCTTTAAAACATCTGTACTACGAGCATTACTCTGACAAATGCTAAGCCTCAGACTGAGACACTCTTTGAAATAGCAAAACATTCCCAGATTGACATATTAATGTGAGGTAACTAGAGGTGAAAGAGACCCTTTTTATAACTCTACAACATAGTCCCTACAGGCTGATGTTGGGGTTTTCGCGGGTCAGATTGGAGTTGGGAGGTGTCGGAGTGTTTAATTGGGGTTTGAGCTGGAACGTCTATCTCCAACTGAGAGGTAATACTACTGAGATTATTCTCTATTGGGTGAGCCGGTTTTAGCACCCAAATTGTATTCTGAAACTGCTTAATAATTAAAACCCCTCATATAGTTGCACCGGTTTTCCCGCATTGGGTTTTTCCAAGGACATTGGTCCAAAAACAACGGTGGCACTTGTGTGCTTGTTTTGTTTCCTTGAATTGATGATCTGTAATGTGTTGAGCATGTACTTGTATTTATTTTCAGTATTTACATGGTAAATAACTTGTTAATTAATCAGAACAAGTAGGCAGTAATAAATCAAAAAAGCACATGAAGGATTCCTAACAGTTAGACTTAGAAATTCCAACATGTGTGCTTGGCCAAACAAAGACAGCTTCAGGCCTCTCCCCGCATCCGCTGTGCCTACCCTCTTGTAGCACACACGCAGCAACAACACTTTGTCACCACTCGACCTCCCAGCAGTCCACCCATGCTCAACCTTTGAGCTGCCACCACGATCCGCACTTTGGATTTAAGAGCCACTCAGTAATGCACTTTGGGCTCCGCCAATGCACCACCAAAAACATGGCGTGAACATGCAACACGTCAATCAGACTGGGCTGGGCCACCTCAGACAACGCTTTTCACCACATGGGTTTTGTGATCTAGCTCCCAAGATTTTGCCACACTGCACTCCAACAATACTGAAGTGTAGTCGTTGTGTTAAATGCAATTTTACAACATCGGTGAGTGTTTTAGAACAAATTGTTGTGCTGATCCATAATGCATTAAGTCAATACCGAACGGTGCGATCCTCACCTCCTAACCCTCGTCGATCCCTCAATCCGACGTTGATCCCTCAAATTGGCACCGTTCTTGACCATGCTCGAGTAGATCTCACACGGGCTCCTCATAACAGCTGATCATTGACTCCAACTTATCTCAGATCTCTCCGATCGAATGCATGCAACAAACTTGTAGAAATTGCCACGATCTTCTCTGATTTGCTCCAATCTAAATGTCAATTGCCACGAGCTACTCCACAATCTGCTCCACAGTTCCACTACTTCAGATCTGATCTTGCCTCTTTCACGGCTTGGTTGAAGGAAACTCCACGTTGTCAATGCAGAAAATGCCAAACAGATATATTTAAATCTGCCACGTTGAAACAGTCTCAACTATGAACCTCTAGTGTGTTGAGGTCTCCCTTCCAAAGAGGTCTCTCTTCAAAAGAAATGCAATCTACAAAAGAATTGTTGTTGATCTCCCTGAAGGGATGCCACATTCTCTACACAGCAGAAGCAGCTACACAACACACAGGCTTTTGACATATGGCTCTGATACCATGTTAAAAATGGAAGAATTAAATTTTATTGATCAAGCTAGGCAGCTCTCAGGTGAGAGACTGCACATGGAGACTAACACTGGGAAAACATTCTACATCATTACATTACACACGTGAATAGATATAACTTACACTCAAAAGATACGCTCAACTAATGAACTAACTCCCCCCTAAAATATATTTCTCTATTAATTCTAAGAGAGAGAACAATTTTGTTCCCATTTTCAAAAATAGACACACTAAAACTTTACATCCAAAACTTATAAAAAATAAAAATATATATTTATTATTAATTAATTTATATTGTACTTCTTCTATTCCCCGGATATTTAATAATTAATAACAAAATAGAATAAATAAACTATTACATTAACTTTGAAATCCTTTCCACTATCTCTAATTGCTATGTTCTATTTCTAACGATCATTTTCTACTATCTCATTGTTATATCTTATCTCATGTTCTAGTCTTCTTTATTTATATTGTGCTAGTCTTATTTATTTATATTTATATTGTGTGTGTCCTATGTATTTATGGTGTGGCAATTTTTGTATCATAAGCGTTTCGTCCCCAAAGAAGTGTCCGCCCAAAAGTCATTTCTCTTACTTTGCTTTTCAATTTGGTGCAGTAAGTTTTTGTCAAAAACGGTGGTTCTTTCTCCTGGTTTGTTGAATGATTTTCTGTATCGAAGGCGTACAAAAACCACAGATGCTTCCTCTGAAAGGCATAAAGCAGTTCTCCTGCCCGCAATTTTCAAACTTCAAGGCCTGCACCGACATTGCGAAATAAAGGAGTGACGAGGAATGGGTCCCCTTACCTATTTTTACATACAACCTGTGTTGCTTTTTAGAATGTTTTGAACTTTGTGTATTTGGAGAATATTTTTTATTTTTACCTATGGTAATTAGGGAAGTTAATTATTTTTTTTGTACTTTCAAAATATTTTCAAAATGTGAAATGTTAAGAGCATGTGTTTCCTCCTAAGAGGTCAGAGATTCAAAACCAGAGGGGTAGAGTATGTATGCCTTCGTAGATTTAGCAGTCAAATCGCTGGGTGGAGGTGGGTCTCTTGTCCCACAAACAAGGGGATTTCATACACCATTTTGGTGTCTTGCTTAGCTGTGACCTTAAAAATGGATATTATATTATTATAATATATAAAATTAAATCTAATGTAATATTATTTAAATTTATGTAATTGTTTTAATAAAGTCTTGATAATTTAAAGTTATAATTATGTTTATTTTGAAAGAGGTTTTTAGAATTTTAATTTAATTTTCAATAATTATTAAGTGTGTTGTAGGATTTAATCTCCATTAAATATTGTATGATATTCTTAACAACAGTCTCAAATCAAAAGTTAAGTTTTATCTCAAAAATGATTGTCTTTTGTTTTTATTTTAATTAAATTGATTAATTAAAAAGAAAAAGCCATATCAACGTGTCTCATATGAAGATGAATTATAGTTTCTCATTAAGTCATTGGTATTGGTCCATGGTATTGTAACATTATTATTAAAATTAAATCTAATGTAATATTATTTAAATTTATATAATTGTTTTAATAAAGTCTTGATAATTTAAAGTTATAATTATATTTATTTTGAAAGAGGTTTTAGAATTTTAATTTAATTTTCAATAATTATTAAGTGTGTTGTAGGATTTAATCACCATTTAATATTGTAGGATATTCTTAATAGTCAAATCAAATGTTAAGTTTTATCTCAAAAATGATTATGCCTTTTGTTTTTATTTTAATTAATTGATTAATTAAAAAGAAAATGTCATATCAACATGTGTCATATGAAGATGAATTATGGTTTCTCATTAAGTCATTTTATTGGCCCATGGTATTGTAATATTATTTATGTTTATATAATTGTTTTAATAAAGTCTTGATAGTTTAAAGTTATAATTATGTTTATTTTGAAAGAGGTTTTTAGAATTTTAATTTAATTTTCAATAATTATTAAGTGTGTTGTAAGATTTAATCTCCGTTGAATATTGTAGGATATTCTTAACAATAGTCTCAAATCAAAAGTTAAGTTTTATCTCAAAAATGATTATTCATTTTGTTTTTATTTTAATTAAATTGATTAATTAAAAAGAAAAAGTCATATCAACATGTGTCATAGGAAGATGAATTATGGTCTCTCATTAATTCATTGTATTGATTGTACAAAGCCTATTTACAGATTAAAAATCTTCATGTTAAAGTGGGGATGAATATCATAATTAAAAAACTTATTATATGTTTTTTTAAAGATATTTAAGTATAGCTCATATATTAATTCTCTTTATAAACAAGTGTTGCATGACTCCATTGCAATTACAAATTTTTTATATAAAAAATGTTGGCATAAGAAATACAGCATAGTCTCCATTGAAATTGAGGATTACGTTGTTACAAATTTTTTTATGTAAAAAATGTTAGCATGAGAATTATATATATATATATATATATATGGAAAAGATATTTGCAAGCTAATAGAAAATGATTATTTTATGAAAATATATTAGAAAACAATTTTTTATTCATATTTGTATGACCATGTTTGACAAAATATTGTAATTCAATTAGGGATGTAGATTGATATATATTTTAGTTACAAATGGTTTAATACAATGCGCAATTAGATAATTTTGTCCAATTTATCATGTTCCTTGTAGAAATACATAATGAAAAGAGGGTAACATCATCAATACTTATAATATGATCAACTATAGTTAACTATGGTCACAATCGATTGTTATTTATGTGCATATAGAACTAAATCTTTGCCATATTCATGTAGATTTGAATTACAAATTATTTAGTACAATGCACATACGCATAGTGTTGAGCAATTTTCTATTATGTATGATCAACCATAGTCATCTATGGTCACAATCAATTGAGATCAGCTATAGTTAACCATGACTATGTTTTGTGAGAGTCAACTCTAGTTTTAATTATGTTCTTTGTAGTTCTCAATCAGTGTGAATAATTTTTGGAAGCTATCAACTATTGATGATCAACTATACTTAACTACGGTCACAATCAATTTCTAGTTATGTGCATATAGAACTAAATGTTTGTCACATTCATGTAGATTTGAATTACAAATTATTTAGTACAATGCACATATACATAATGTTGAGCAATTTTCTATTATATATGATCAACCATAGTCATCTATAGTCAAAATCAATTGAGATCAGCTACACTTAACCATAGCTATGTTTTGAGAGAGCCAACTCTAGTTTTAATTATGTTCTTGGTAGTTCTCAATCAATGTGAATAATTTTAGGAAGTTATGAAAGACAAGAAAAAACTTTGACGATTTACATTTTCAAAATCCTGAACAAAAACTTGTAATTCATTGTCGTATTATGTTCAATATACAAATTTTTTAAGTCTTATGTGAGCATTTGTTCTATTTACAAAGTACAGTTACATGGTATTGGCCAAATTGTTCTAGCCTTTCAAGAGTGAGAAATTGAAACGATTTTGTTGATAATTTGCAAGAATGGATAAGCACAACACAATGAATGTTCATTCTTCAAATGTCCAACAAAAACTGATGCAATCAAAGCCTTTTTTTTCATATCCAATGCATAGTGGAAGGACCTGTAAAACAAAAAGAAGTTTAAGAGCATTTTAAAAGAGAGACTATGTTAAAAGCATTCTAAAAGTAATAAAAATTTCGAGGCATCTTATGATATTATTTAGTGAATATATTTGAAATTGCTTATTGTACCTTTTTATTCTAGTTGCCATCCAGTATTACATTGTTGTCATTCAGAGTAAACCTATGGTGCATGTGGAGGCCACGAAGCATATAAACAATTTTTTTTTTCTCTTTTCTAGATATGTTTCATATGGCATATCTTTTATGTTAGGAAATATGATGCAGGAGCATCTGGTCGACAGGGTGAAGACCGCGACGGGACACACAGAGTTTCAGAAAAAGACTGGGAAGGTTGAACAAATCGACAAGGGACAGCAAGACTGTCAGTTTTCTTTTAATCTCATTTTATTTCCTCTATCAGAGTCAACTACAGTTTATTTAAAATTTCTGTTAGGTAATTTTAATTAGTTTACTTTATTGTAGCTGTCAGCGTAAATTGTAATAAATAGATTAGTTTATTTCAAATAATGTACACAGTCACCTTTGTGGGGCCAGTGACAAAGTAGCTAGAAGTCAGGTTCATAACTGTCAAACAGGAAACTGGAAGAGCTTAACTATCTAACTGTTTGTAAACGGGTAACTATATACAGTTATCAACCGAATCACCTCTACAGTATAAAGGACAGAACCGAAGACAAAAAGGGGGTTCAGTAGCTAAGCAAAAGAGAGAAATATTATTACAATAAAAGAGACAGAAATTTATTCTTCTTATTCCTTCATTTAGAAATCCCTGTGCACAAAAGATTGTACCTACATTCTGAATGATTCATATTTCTGAGAAATCAGAATTCTATGTAAACTACTGTAATAAACAATAATGTTACTGAATGGCATCAATATAGAACCAAATACATGTAAACCATTGCACAAGTAAGTGACCGTGCAGGTGGAATAACTACAGAGAGTATTCCAAGTCACTGAGCGTAGAGTAACGCCAGACAAAACAACCATCAAGCTAACCGAAGGTGAAATGAAGAGCATGCCATACGACAGCAAGTAAACAAAGAGAGAAGTGAATAGCGTGAGGTTCCCAGATCGAATCCGGGTAAGAAACCAAACCCACAAGAATTAAATACGAAGTTGAAATTTCCAAATATATACATATATTACAATTGCAGGTCTGTACCAAATCAAGAGTTTACAGTCGAATTCATTACAAGGGTCGAACCCTTTCCGCCATTAAACAGGCGTGACCAAAAAAATACCCAAGACCCATATATTACACCGATGAGAAACAGAACATGTAAAGCCGTATCCTACAGTAAATAAATACAGACGCACAGTTCCATATAAGGCCGAAGACGATAGGATTTCTAGGGTCTGAGACCACACGAAGTTACAAGTGGACCTAATTCAAAAACAAATAACAAACAGAAGACATAGAGCTACCTGGGAGCGTGAAGCCGTAGCCTGTTGCACATGACCATAGAGCCGTCACCTGCAATAGAAAAAAAAAAAATGATGCAATTGAGTTAGGGTTTGAAGGATAAACAAAACCCTGATTCCTACAAGCCGCCATAACTTTACCAGAAGGGAAATGTGGTAAGTAAAGAGACAAGGATTCACCGAGAGGAGAACTACCATACCTGTAGGTGAACGGATTCCATGTTCGCCGAGAACCCACCTGACCACGGAGGGGCCAGACAGGTTAGCAAATACTCCAGAAGTAAAAACAAGATTATAGCAAAGAAATCAACTTACCAGTTTGATGAACTGAATGTCCGACACCGACTGTAGCAGACCTTCGAGCACACGTTGTTCCTGAGCAGAACGAAATCGTCCAGGCAGAGAAATGACCATAGAAACACAGCATGTGACCAAACAAACCAACAAACTCAGACAAAGAACAAGTCGACAGAGAAACTCGAGGAAAACCCAATAACAGAAATGCGGACAGAGTTACCACTTACTAGCGCATACGAGAAACAAAGGTACCGACGGAGCCATGGTGGAAAACCACATTCTCAGGCAAGAAAACCACTAAAAAAACGACCAAGCATCGACGGTTTCCTCCAAGACAGAGCCGAGCTCGAAACCAGGTTGCAAAGCGACGAGTTCACCATACCAAATGACAAAAAGCGCGAAATGCAACAACCAAAACAGGAACGAGAGGATTAGGGTTACCATTTAATCGAGGCGGACAGGTGTAAGCTGGAGGAGGAGCGAAGTACCGGGAGGTAGATCGACAGGTACAGATACAATTAAATTCAGACCGAGCCAAAACGATTGCAAATCACATATAATCAACAGATCAAATCCGTAAGTACCGTGTTGGGTGAGTTGAAGTAGGGCCACGTGGACGGGCCACATCAATTGGTATCAGAGCCAAGTTTTTAAAAAAAAAAAGGAAGATGGCAGAAGTACAAGCGCCAAGACGAGGGCGTGGCAGAGGTGCACGAAGAGGAGGAGGAGGAGATGAAGGATTAAGAGAACAGATCAGAGTTCTTACAGCTCACTTGGAGGCAGTAGAAGTGGGTAGACGAAGAGACCCAGAGTTGGGAGATGAGAGTGAGGAAGAGACAGTAGCTGCTGCGGAGGCTTCGGATGAAGAAGCTCCAAAACTAAGACTGTTGCGTTCAATTTTATTGGCCAGCAGCAAGCCAAAGACAGAAATTTCAAATTATGATTGTAGTCTGTCTGCTGATATTCTGTTAGATTGGATTAGCGAACTGGATAAATACTTTGAGAATGAAGAGATTAAGGAGGATAAGAAAGTTAAGTTCGCCGCTACTAAGTTAAAGGGACATGCCCTCTTGTGGTGGGATAATGTCCAGGCAGACAGAAAAAGATTGAATAAGATACCCATACGAAATTGGGCAAGGATGGTAGCGAAACTGAAGGGCAAGTTTCTGCCAAAAGATTACCAGGTTGAACTGTGTCGGAGAGTGCAGAATTTGAGACAGAAGGGTATGACTGTCAAAGAATACACGGAAGAGTTCTACCGGGTCAATTTACGTGCTGGTTACATGGATGAGACTCCAGAAAAGACAGCACGGTATGTTAACGGTTTGAGGATGGAGATCCTAGATGAAATTAGTATTCTTTCCCCCAGAAGTATAGAGGAAGCCTTTCAGAGTGCTATGAAGGCTGAGGAGAAGATTAACAGAAAGCAGAATAACAGGAGGGGAAGAGGAAGTGGTAGAGGACGAGGACAGTCCTACGGACGAGGAAAGAGTGCTGCAAATAGTGAAGAAGGCAGCAGCTCAAAAACTTCAGGGACAGCTGACAAAGGAGACAGCACTAGTGGAGGTCGGTCATATCAGCGTGGAAGAGGGAATGGCCGCGGAAGAGGAACTGGTTTCCAGTGCTACAGGTGTCAAAAATGGGGACATCGATCCTTTGAGTGCCCAGAAGTGGAGCAGGCAGGTCAGAGAGGAACATATATGGTTCAGCCGGAAGAAGCGGAAGCACAGCCACGAGAAGTGGAAGATGTAGTAGAAACGGGAGAGGCATTACTCCTGAATAAAATTCTGCTAAAGCCAACCAAAGAAATGTCTGAACTGACTCAGCAGAAGTCACTGTTTCGGACAGTCTGTAAATCTCATGGGAAGTGCTGCAAAGTAATTATAGACAGCGGGAGTACGGATAACTTAGATGCCACTGAGATGGTAGAGAAGTTGGGGTTAAAGCGGCTGAAACACCCCACACCTTACAAGGTGTCGTGGCTACAGAAAGGCCACCAACTGTTGGTTGATGAGCAGTGCGAAGTGGAGTTTCGCATTGGCAAGTACCACGATACAGTGGTCTGTGATGTTATGCCCATGGACGTGTGCCACATACTACTCAGAAGACCTTGGCAGTATGACAGAAGGGTGACACACGATGGAAAGACAAATTGTTACAAGTTTATGAAGGATGGGGTCAAACACACACTCGTGCCCATCAAAGAGGAAGATTCAGCAGAATCTAGCGGAACAAAGGCGTTGTTATTGGGAGGAAAATAGTTCATCAAACAGATTGATGAAACTGAAGTAAATTTTGCAGTTGTAAGGAGCATGAAGCCAGTATTACTGAGCACAGAAAGGACAGAATTGCCTAAGGAAGTACAGGAGTTGTTAGAAGAATTTCACGATATTGCAGCAGAGGAATTACCTGATAAGTTACCCCCTAGGAGGAGCATCGGCCATCATATCGATTTTATACCGGGAGCAAGTTTACCAAATAAGGCAGCGTACAGAATGAGTCCAAAGGACAATGAAGAAGTGCGCAAACAAGTGCAGGAATTGTTGGACAAGGGACTGATCAGAGAGAGTTTAAGCCCCTGCGCAGTACCTACAGTCCTTGCGCCCAAGAAGGGTGGCGAGTGGCGAATGTGTACAGATTCGTGGGCTATAAACAAGATCACCATCCGTTACAGGTTTCCCTTGCCTAGGATGGATGACATGATGGATTGCCTTAGTGGAGCAGTGTATTTTACGAAAATCGATCTGAAAAGTGGGTATCATCAGATCAAGATTAGGGAAGGCGACGAATGGAAGACAGCCTTCAAGACCAATGAAGGGCTGTACGAATGGCTGGTTATGCCATTTGGGTTGAGTAACGCTCCAAGTACATTTATGAGACTGATGAACGAAATGTTAAAGGAATTTATTGGAAAATTTGTGATAGTCTATCTGGATGATATTTTAATTTTTAGCAGGACAAAAAGGGAACACCTTCAACATATTCGAAGAGTATTCGAGAAGCTGCAGCAGAACAAACTGCTGGTAAATTTGAAGAAGTGCACTTTCCTACAGAAGGAGTTAATATATCTGGGATTCGTAGTGGCGGAGAATGAGTTGAAAATGGACCCAGAGAAGATTACAGCAATCATGAGTTGGCCGTCACCAAAGAATTTATTCGAGGTACGTAGCTTTCACGGTTTAGCAAGTTTTTATAGAAAGTTTATCAAGAATTTTAGTGAAATCTGCGCGCCAATGCTAGAAACCATCAAAAAGGCCAGTCAACCTTTTTGCTGGACAAAAGCGGCGGAAAACAGTTTTCAACTTCTGAAACGGAAGATAACGGAGAGGCCAATCTTGAGGCTGCCCGACTTCAGCAAACCTTTTCAGGTCCGATGTGATGCAAGCGGGACAACTATTGGTGTTGTACTCAGTCAAGAGGACAGACCTGTGGCATTCTTTAGTGAGAAACTAAATGAAAGTCGGCAGAATTATTCGTCATACGATAAAGAATTCTATGCAGTAGTTCAAGCCTTGAAGCATTGGAGGCACTACTTACTCGGTAATGAGTTTGTTTTGTTCTCTGACAATTCTGCGTTACAGTACATAACGCAGCAACACAAATTGAACCACAAGCACGCCAAGTGGGTGGAGTACCTACAAAGTTTTACTTTCGTGCTGAAGCATATAAGTGGAACAGCCAATAAAGTGGCGAATGCTTTAAGCAGAAGAGCTTTGCTCTTACAGGAAAGCGGCATACAAGTAATGGGGTTTGAATATTTGAAGGATTTGTACCAGATGGACGCGGATTTCAAGGAAGCCTTTGAGGCATGCCAGAATCCTGTCTTACGAAATACAAACCCATGGCTGGATTTTAATTTGCAGGATGGATTGTTATTTCGTGGAGGACAGCTATGTATTCCAGATTGTTCAATGAGGGAAAATTTAGTGAAAGAGAAGCATAGCGGAGGTTTGGCAGGACATTTTGGCGTTGATAAAACATTGGAACAGCTAAGACACTTTTACTACTGGCCGAAAATGAGTCGAGACGTACAGAGGTATGTAACCAGATGTAACATCTGCCAACTGGCGAAAGGGCACAGCCAGAATGCTGGGTTATATACGCCCCTACCAGTTCCAAGCAGACCTTGGGATTCAGTCAGTATTGACTTTATCCTGGGATTGCCCAGAACACAGCGAGGTTATGATTCAGTGATGGTGGTGGTGGATAGATTTTCCAAAATGGCTCATTTCATTCCGTGCCGGAAGACTAGTGACGCCACCTATGTGGCACACCTCTTCTTCACAGAAGTAGTTCGATTACATGGCTTACCAAGAACTATAGTTTCAGACAGGGATGTGAAATTTACAGGGCATTTCTGGCGCACCCTGTGGAAAAAGCTGGGCACACAGTTAAATTTCAGCTCCGCGTATCACCCGCAGACTGATGGACAGACGGAAGTAGTTAACAGAAGTTTGGGCAATTTATTGCGAAGTTTGACAGGAGAAAACTCGCGATTGTGGGATCGAGCTCTGGCCCAGGCCGAATTCGCTTACAACGATTCGCCTAACCAGAGCACTGGTCTAAGCCCATTCCAGATCTTATATGGTATGCATCCGCGGGGAGTACACGAATTGCGGGACTTAGGACAGCTGGAAAGGAGGAGTGCAGATGGGGAAGATTTTGCCGAGGCAATGAGTGAACTGCACGAGAAAGTTAAGATGAAATTGCAGGACAGCACGCAGAAATATAAACAACATGCAGATATCAAGCGGCGTGAGGTACATTTCGAGGTTGGAGACGAAGTGCTTGCGCATTTGCGTCGAGAAAGGCTTCCTAAGGGAACGTACAATAAACTAAAGTTCAAAAAAATCGGCCCATGCAAAATCCTTCGCAAATTTTCAGCGAATGCCTACGAAATTCAGCTGCCACCAGGTATAGGCATATCGCCCATATTTAACGTAGCAGATCTGTTTCCGTATCATGCCCAGGCAATCGACGAAAACACGGTACAGCGGCAACGGGACACCCAGTTCGAGAGCAGTCTTTGGAAGAAACAGTTACCATCGGTTAAGACTCACGAAATTGAAGGAATTATCAGCACACAGGTAGCTAAACGGACGCGTAGAAAGGAGTATCTGCGCTATCTTGTCAAGTGGAAGGACCGTCCCCTGGAGGACAGTTCCTGGCTCGACGAAGCACAGGTTCGAAGGGCAGGTTATTCGGTGGAGGAGCTCATGGAACGGAGCCATGAGAACTCTCTTTTACCCCGGTAGCCTGATGCAGGAGCATCTGGTCGACAGGGTGAAGACCGCGACGGGACACACAGAGTTTCAGAAAAAGACTGGGAAGGTTGAACAAATCGACAAGGGACAGCAAGACTGTCAGTTTCTTTTAATCTCATTTTATTTCCTCTATCAGAGTCAACTACAGTTTATTTAAAATTTCTGTTAGGTAATTTTAATTAGTTTACTTTATTGTAGCTGTCAGTGTAAATTGTAATAAATAGATTAGTTTATTTCAAATAATGTACACAGTCACCTTTGTGGGGCCAGTGACAAAGTAGCTAGAAGTCAGGTTCATAACTGTCAAACAGGAAACTGGAAGAGCTTAACTATCTAACTGTTTGTAAACGGGTAACTATATACAGTTATCAACCGAATCACCTCTACAGTATAAAGGACAGAACCGAAGACAAAAAGGGGGTTCAGCAGCTAAGCAAAAGAGAGAAATATTATTACAATAAAAGAGACAGAAATTTATTCTTCTTATTCCTTCATTTAGAAATTCCTGTGCACAAAAGATTGTACCTACGTTCTGAATGATTCATATTTCTGAGAAATCGGAATTCTATGTAAACTACTGTAATAAACAATAATGTTACCGAATGGCATCAATATAGAACCAAATACATGTAAATCATTGCACAAGTAAGTGACCGTGCAGGTGGAATAACTACAGAGAGTATTCCAAGTCACTGAGCGTAGAGTAACGCCAGACAAAACAACCATCAAGCTAACCGAAGGTGAAATGAAGAGCATGCCATACGACAGCAAGTAAACAAAGAGAGAAGCGAATAGCGTGAGGTTCCCAGATCGAATCCGGGTAAGAAACCAAACCCACAAGAATTAAATACGAAGTTGAAATTTCCAAATATATACATATATTACAATTGCAGGTCTGTACCAAATCAAGAGTTTACAGTCGAATTCATTACAAGGGTCGAACCCTTTCCGCCATTAAACAGGCGTGACCAAAAAAATACCCAAGACCCATATATTACACCGATGAGAAACAGAACATATAAAGCCGTATCCTACAGTAAATAAATACAGACGCACAGTGCCATACAAGGCCGAAGACGATAGGGTTTCTAGGGTCTGAGACCACACGAAGTTACAGGCGGACCTAATTCAAAAACAAATAACAAACAGAAGACATAGAGCTACCCGGGAGCGTGAAGCCGTAGCCTGTTGCACATGACCACAGAGCCATCACCTGCAACAGAAAAAAAACGATGCAACTGAGTTAGGGTTTGAAGGATAAACAAAACCCTGATTCCTACAAGCCGCCATAACTTTACCAGAAGGGAAATGTGGTAAGTAAAGAGACAAGGATTCACCGAGAGGAGAACTACCATACCTGTAGGTGAACGGATTCCATGTTCGCCGAGAACCCACCTGACCACAGAGGGGCCAGACAGGTTAGCAAATACTCCAGAAGTAAAAACGAGATTATAGCAAAGAAATCAACTTACCAGTTTGATGAATTGAATGTCCGACACCGACTGTAGCAGACCTTCGAGCACACGTTGTTCCTGAGCAGAACGAAATCGTCCAAGTGGAGAAACGACCATAGAAACACAGCATGTGACCAAACAAACCAACAAACTCAGACAAAGAACAAGTCGACAGAGAGACTCGAGGAAAACCCAATAACAGAAACGCGGACAGAGTTACCACTTACTAGCGCATACGAGAAACAAAGGTACCGTCGGAGCCATGGTGGAAAACCACATTCTCAGGCAAGAAAACCACTAAAAACGACCAAGCATCGACGGTTTCCTCCAAGACAGAGCCGAGCTCGAAACCAGGTTGCAGAACGACGAGTTCACCATACTAAATGACAAAAAGCGCGAAATGCAACAACCAAAACAGGAACGGGAGGATTAGGGTTACCATTTAATCGAGGCGGACAGGTGTAAGCTGGAGGAGGAGCGAAGTACCGAGAGGTAGATCGGCAGGTACAGATACAATTAAATTCAGACCGAGCCAAAACGATTGCAAATCACATATAATCAACAGATCAAATCCGTAAGTACCGTGTTGGGTGAGTTGAAGTAGGGCCACGTGGACGGGCCACATCATTAACATCTCCTCATGATCTTCACATTAAGCCTAGTGAGTGAATATGATTTGATCCCTCCAAGAGCTCAGCTCAACAACACTAAACAATAATCCAAATGCATGTCTAAAGAGTGAGCTGTCGTCTCCTTCAATAGTCATGGACTATCAAAATACCATGGGTTTTTTTCTTCTTGTATTAAAGTGACTTATAATATTTATTTTTCTTTAGTCACTTTTAAATAATTAATTCTCACATAGTCAATAATCAATTTTAATTTGATTGAGTTTGGTCAAAAACTTCTCCAATTGAGCAATTATAGTTTGGATTCGATGGTGGGTGAGGATGATGAAAACTCTAGTGGTTGTACTCATCATCATAATGAAACTAAAGAGGGGCTCCAATCTGATTCTATAGGAGGACACTAATTTGATTGCATCCCAAAATTGACCTTTAGGGTTGTTGTTGACAAATGTGATAGGCTTGTGAATAGGGATCAATTAACAACCAACAATGTGATTGATGGCTTAATGGAGGAGCCCCGTGTTATTATAAGCCCATATCTTGTGTCTATGACATTACATGCCCCACTAAAGTAGGGGAGATCCAGTGGGTTGTCAAGAAACTAGATACTCAATGGACCTTAACAAATTTGTAAAGCATCTAAAAATTCAATCTAACCATACTCAATTCATTATGGAATTGGAAAACAACAACTCTAATCCATTATTTGACATTCTCATTTCTATGAAGGTTGATGGCTCCTTAGCTCATCAAGTGTATCATAAGAAAACCCACATTGAGCCATACCTTCATGTTTATTTTGTCATCACCCATCCCAAAAAGTAGGGTTTATCAACACTTTTTTTGCTCAAGCCCTTCTTGAATGAGGTGCACTTAGACCAAGAAAAGAAATAGTTGATCAATAGTTTCAATTATAATGGTTACAAGGAATGACAAGTTAATAAGGAATTTTAGAATGCTAAGAATATTCTTGTAAACATTCATGAGAAACATGGGGTTTTTGAAGTTGAATATAAGGTAATTCTCCCTTTTGTTTGAGGCACCTCCAAAAATATCACAAAAATCCTAGGAAAGAAGAAAATCTAATCATATTTCAACCTCCTCACATTATCAAGGGCCTCCTCAAATTGGTAAAGGACCCTATGTACCCACATTTTCATAAAGGTCTCTATTGTATCACTTGTTAATGTGATATTACTTATATTGATGAAATTGAGAGCTCTTTTTAAGATAGAATTAAGGATCACAAGGTGGCTATTGCAATTAATGGAGTTAAGTCCTCAAATTTGATAATGCATTCTAAGGAGATAAAGAATCATATATGTATTGAGGACACATAAATCTTCACAATGGTTTATTACTTATCTAAAAGAAGGTTAACAAAATCTATTAGAATTGTGAAATAAGACAACAATATCAACACAAATGATGGCCTTAGACTCAATGAAACTTCATTCCTCATTATTTGAAATAGGTCAAGTGGTCCTCTTGTGTAGGTTTCTCATTAGGTGTTTGTTTTAGTGGCTTGGATTCTTTAGTTTTCACTTTGTATGTTTCTCATTTGTTTTTCTTACTTTGTAGCATTATTTTCTAGCTTATAGTCTTGTGTTTCCTTTTGTATTTCCTTCTTCCCATTTCTTTTGTGGTTTCTTACTATGAATGATTTGTTTTGTTATTGTGCTTTCTTATTACAACTTTTATATATTTATGTGTGTGTGTGTGTGTGTAAACAAGAATATATATCTTTTGTATTAGAAAATTATTGTGACCACCATAGTTTTTATAATAACAAAAATATAGGGTTTGTGCCAATACTAGTAGTTCCAAAATTGTTTAGAAAACTTGAGATTTATCTATTAAAAAAATCATGGCACCCCTTCACAAAGAATTATGAAAATACACTATTCGTATATATTTTATAGAAGATGTATAAGGTTTGCAAAGGATTTAAAAACTAATACTAGATGAAGACATGTTGATTATTGTCTAACGATTTGTATATTGTTTTTATTAGTTATGCATTAACACTCTATCCAAAACTCAATCAAAATTTATTGCTTAACTTCCATAAAATTGAAAATAATCCCCACTCCTAACACCATTTATATTTTCATATATATTATGAAAACCACTCCATATATATATACCACACACACCACCACATATATATATATTATATGTGGATGGAGTGGTTTCATTATATATATATATATATATTTAATATATTATTCAATACAATATTACTTAAACTCTCATATTACATAGTGTTGCAGGGGTAGACATATCTTGCCATTTAAATTAAAAATTATATTGCTATAAAATTTGCATATAGAAGCTACTAGAATTATACATATAAAGCATTCTATGCCATATTTAAACTTATATTAATATAATATGGAGAAGATTAATATATATTTTTCATATTTGTAAGCTAAAAGAAAATGATTATGGTATGAAATTGCTTTACAAAGCACGATTGTATTCATATTTATATAACAAAGTTTGACAAATTTATATTTTTCCAAAAAAAAAACAAAATGGAAATAGTAACTTTGGTAAGTCTTGTTCAAATCACATTTACATTATGTATATATACAACTAAATAAATGTAAATGAAAAATGTCAAATTTATTAATATTTAATTAAAAAACATATGAAAATATCTCTGAAATAAGATCAATTAGCAAGCATCTAATAAACTATTTCAGTAAAAGAAACAACTATCTTGCAATCCAAAAATTTAACTCACACCATAGACAAATTAATTTGTAACAAATTATATAATTAAAATTTTTATTTTATAATTATATTTAAAAATTTAAACAAATATTATTATTTATTCTTTTGTTATTTTAAAATTTTTAATAAATATATAAATGCTTAAATATGAAACGAACCCTGATATTTTTATAAAACATCATTTAAACTATCTTAGGAGTTTTCCAAGTAGTAGCTCATCACTTTTTACATTTGTATCCTCTCCCTAGATACCTATTTTTTACCATAAATTGGTTTCTAACCATTTAAGGAAATACCTAAAGCATGATTCCACATGCAAATCACCCTACCTTCCTTTTTATTCTCACTAAAGAATAGAATCTCGTTAACACAAGTGTTCATGGATCTACAACAAAATTTTGAAACCCGTGTAATACATTCGTTTATTATAATAACTTTCATACAAAATATGATTAGAGGCCGAAGTTACTCAATTGAAAATTTTATTATCATAGAGAGAGATTATTGTACACTTTTCTTATGAAGTCAAGGAATATATGTGCCCTTACCCTCCTAGCAACAAGTTGTATATGTAAATTAAAGTTTCAAACTGTTTTTTTAAACCTTAAAATATAAGAGATAAGAGATGTACATGGCAGCACATAAAATTAGCAATGGCATATAATGAGCTGGAGAAAATTCTTATAAATAAGCATGAGATTAAATTATTTTGAACCTAATATTTAATAGTTTTGTTTAATGTTGGTTAAAAAAGTTAATAAATGTTTAGTGATTTAATTGATTTTAAATTACTTACATAAACTATTAATAGGGTTATTAAACTGATGAAGTGTAAGTGCAATGTATGTGCTAGAAGTTTTTGGTTATTCACACAAATTCTAAATTAAATTAAGTTATTCAAATATAAATTCTAAATTAAATTAAGTTATTGAAATGCACATGAGAAAATTAGTTATTCGTAGAAAATAAGATTATCTCTACAATGATGATCACACTCTCTACTTTCAAACAAAACTACTTCTACTTATAAGATTCCACACTTTAATTTAAAATAGAAATCTCACACTTGTATAAATGTAAATCCATCTCACACTTTACATATATGAAAATCAATCCATATTTTGCTCAAATGAAATTCACACTCTATTGCATAAATGAAAACTACCCATTTAAGAAATCTCGTGTTTAAAGAAAATCACACATCTCCATGAATAAGAATTACACTTGCATGAAAAATCAAATGAAACAAACTTTTGCTTAAAACACACTCACATTTACTTGAATTAAAGATCACACGCGCTTGAATTTAACAACTAATTCTACAAATAAATCTATTGTCTAAGATGAAACACTTTGTGTGAAACTAGATCACAACTGCTAAGCTTTATCCATGTGCATTCAAAATTTGAACAGTAAGAATGATTAGCACAATGATTTTAACTTAACTCTGAAAGAAAATTGAAAACATAAATACTTGGTTGAATAAATAGAAATCTACAAGAATACAAGGCTAATAGCTAATTGTTAAAACAAAACAAGAATCCTTGCTGTCTCGAGGGGGGCCTCCACGAGAAGCAGGCAGCCACTATGTTATTGATAAAGCACTTTAACCACACATTGAGAAAATGAAGCGATTCTTTTTTAAAACAGAGTATCAAATAACAAAGCTTAAGTCTCATTATCACGTTCACTATCATTGTTTTCATTTTTGTCGAGAGGCATATTTATAGACCTCATGGCAATTAATTGTTCAAAGCTATATGCATAATCCGTATCAACAGAACACAAATTTAACTTGAAAAGATAATATTGCATAATTCACTCAAGGTTTGTTATTCTCAAAGAAAATCATGAGGCACGGATCTCGTTCTCGCTCGCCTGTTACTGATTAAGGAGGTTGACTTAGCCTTTGACCGCATTGCTTGGACCTATTTCCATCGATCCAGTGCATTAATTTCCACTTGTCCATATATTTGCTTCCCAGCTGGCACCTTGGAACCTGTCAAACCACAGACTTGGCTGCAAAATCGTGTATTAACTGCAGAATCATCATAATTTGGTAGCTGAAGTAAACATTAAACTAAATAATAAAGAACATTATCAATTTATGAAATACAAGACAATTGTATACCTGCGTTGTCATAATCTCTGTAACTTGATGCCCAATGTGTGAGTATGAAGGTCAAAAAGAAATAGATAGAGTGAGAAAGGGTGTAAAAAATAAGCAATTATGAGGCTCAACATTCCCCACACGGAGGTCATTGTATGTCCTCATGCAAAAATTTCAAAACTAATGAACCCTTCCTGTTATTGAACTCCTTCAGATACTTGAGCTAAAACATCTACATTTGTCTTCTTTGCCTTCTTCTTAGTGATTGGCATCCTTGGTTTCTTCATCAGAATCTTATACTTTAGACTTATGACTTTTCTCTTAAGGGATTTGTTATTTTCTTTTAGCTTCTTATTCTTATCATACCATAGAGCAAGATGTAAGAGAATATTATCATTCTTGGTCCTCTGTATTTCATTATGTGCTTTCAATGTTTCATGTTCCTGTTTTAAGTGTCTGTTTAGTGTCTCCAATTCAAAAATATCCTATTGAGAGTATTTATAATTGGAGGTTCTTGTGGACTGTCAGAATGAATTTCTTTTTCTTGATTTGAATACGATGAAGTGCCTTTTTCTATAACTATTTTCTCCAAAGATTCTATATAATCATATATCTCTTGTTGGACTGGGTCAATTTCAGGTGTTCTTCTTACTGTATTAGCAATTGGTGATGTGATAGAACTGGTGATGAAACTATAAGAAAAATAATTGGTGATGGAGCCTTTAGCCCTTCTTCTTCCTCTAAATTGACAGATTCTATGGATTGTCGAGATGATTCCTTCATTGTTTTATTGAGTCTTTCACTCCTCCTGACAATGGATGAGGTTTTAGTGAGAGGAATTTGTTTTTGAACTTTCTTCGTTATGTCTTTGCTTGCTCTATTTCCTTTGTTTTTCTTCTAGATATGCTTTCTTCCTTATTGTTGTTTTTTCTTCTTCTAACATTCTTCTTTTTAAGATTTTCTAATACATCATGAAGTGGAGTTTCATCTTTTGAGGGTTGCTCTTGTTGTAGAGGTAAGTCATCTTTAGGTTTTAGAGATAACTTTCTTCTAATTCTCTTTATTTTGCTATTGGGTTCCTCTTGTTCTACCCCTTTAAAGTGGTTTCTAACTAAGAAACTTTCCCAATCATCTTCTATATTTTTGAGGTGGGCTTCAATAATTTGTTTTATCAAATTGTGATGATACATAGTGTTCTTAACATAATGTATTTTTCTCTAAGTATTACCAGTCATTTTCTTCAGACTATGGAGTAAGAAATAAGACAAATTAATTTCATTACCCTCAAGGAAATGCATCATCAAATGTATATGATAGAAAAACATACTACTTAATCTACCTTCACAAGTAATAAAATTTTGAATGACCAACAGTAAATTTCTCCATTTGCTTTTAAGCGTTGTACATGGAAATCCTTTCTTAAAGATTGAAGTGTCCATACCTGGGTTTTTGAGAAACGTTTTCCATTTCTTTCCTTCGATTCTTCTATTTTTGAACCATCTTTCACCAACCCTAGGTAGCCTAGTTACTTCTGCCATGAAGGATTTTGTCACTACTGTTTTCACATCTCCAATTTCTGCCTCAACTCCATCAAATGCTCGGGCATAGGACTTTGCTTGTCACAGTTGTTAATTTTTTCTACAAATTCCAACCATTGTACTTGTTGTAACATCTATCTGACTTGTGGATAACCCATCGTGAATTTCTTCCCATCCGACTATGTCCCCATAATAACCCCCATGTTGGTGAAATCTCAACCTGCAATTGCTTCTTTTGATAAGGCTATGGAGTGAAAATGGCTTTGGAAAACTATGTATGGATGAGAGTGAAATCGTCAATGGAAATGAGTGAAGAGGCTTTTGGGAAAACAAAGTATGAATGAGGGCGAATTATCAGGGTTTATGAAGTGGAATATCTGCGTAATGATGAATGATGAGTAGGGTTATGACCAACTTCATTGATAGGAAATAGTATTTATAGTTAAATCTGAAGTTGGAATAGTCATGATTACTCACATTGTAGTAGTAACGTCTATTTTATTTCATAATGTAATTTTTCTTACCTATATTATTATATCTAGTATTTACATACCTTTGGATTTATGATTCTAATGCTTTGACTGACCTTTGTAGATTGTCCTTGGATGCCTTCAATTGCACACTTGATCATTTTCTTATGCTAAGATCTTCAATTGTTTCAGTTGGTCCATGTCAGTATCAGCTGCAGAATTTTGTTAAAGCTACAGATTCTCAACAATTTTATAGCTGATTATTTTGAAAAGAAAAAGAGGGTTACAAAGAAATTGGGATTAGAACAGGGTTTAAAAGAAAATCTAGGTTTCCCAAGAGTCCTTGCGTTTTAATCCTAAATTTTCTATATAACAATGCAACATGTTGGTTTTCCATGTTTACAACATCTTATTATATATATATTATATATATTATATATAGAGTCAATTTGGAGAGGAAGGGAAATCCTTCCTAACCACCTTCAAATCAATATTGTCTTGTAGATTTTTAACAAATTCTTCCGTTGTTAATGGTTTATGATAAATTCTCAATCAATGACTATTTACATGGAAGGTCACTTTTTCTTCATCAATGGTTCTAATCCTAACCACACCATTATCAAAGACAGTTTCAATCTCATAAGGCCCAAGCCAATGAGTTTGAAATTTCCCTTGAAAATCTTTAAATTTTGAGTCAAAAAGTAATGCCCAAACTCCTAGCTGAAATTTCATTTCTTTTATGAATTTGTCATGCCACCTCGATCTTTGTTGTTGAACTATGTTGGTTCTTTGAATAACATCCTGTCTCATCTCATCTAGTTCATTCAATTGCTCTATTCTTTGTTTTTTTTTTTTTGTTTCTGATTGATCAAGATCCAATTTGATTGTTGTCTTGAAGGTCTTTACTTGGAACTCAATAGGAATGACTTGGCTTCCATAAAATGAGTTCATGTGGAGTATGTCCTGTGGTATTTCACCATGTGGGTACGGTTGCCATAATTGCTTCTGGAAGCTTTTCTACCCAGTCTCTTTTCTATGTAAACAATCTTTGTAAGAATTGCTTCAAATTACCTTATTGGTGGATCCACCTATCATTTCCCGTGGATGTATGGAGTGTATTTCAATGTTTGATTTGTATTCCTCCATATTCTTTGGTACCAAACTAGATGTAATTGAGTAATTGATCTTTCAAAATTTCCCTTAGGACACAAAACGAGGAAAAATATCTTCAAAAAGAAATGAAATACAACATTTTTGTAGAAGAAGAAGTCTTTACTTTAACCCATTTTGGAACATAATCAGTGAAACAAGATGTACATTTTTATCTTGAGGTGGATTAATTGGACCAACAAAATCCAGAGTCCATTTCTCAAAAGGTTAAATGAGTACCTGAAGTTGTACAAGCATTTCATCTAAAGGAACAGGTTTCCCCATTCTTTGACAACTATCACATCTCTTAACATATTCTTTGGCATCCTTAAAAATGGAAGGCCAATAATATCATAAGAGAAGGACTTTGTAAGAAGTTCTTTTATCAGAAGCGTCCTCCACATTTTTCATCATGACAAGCCTTTAATATCTAAGGTACTTCATATTCTCTGACACATCTTCGAATGATCAAATATAGCCCTGTTTTGTGTAATTCTCCATTTATCCATGAGTAAGATGTACTAATTTGAATTACCTTTCTTTTCTCTCGAGGAGACAAATATAGTGGTAACTTACCTATAGCCAAATAATTAGCAATATCTGCAAACCAAGGAGACTTAATAGATATTGCAAAAAGATATTCATCTGGAAAATTATCTTCTACAAGTACATCATTATTATCATTTTGAACTCTAGATAGAAAGGCAGCAATTGTATTTTGTTTTCTAGGTCAAGCCAAAATAGTAATATTGAATTCTTGTAATAACAATTGATAACCATCTTGTAATTCTTCCATTAGTGATAATATTTGGTATTTTATTCATTAAATACCAAATTGAAGAATAGTTTGTATGTACAAAGGCTTCATAACCAATGATGTAATGTCTAAATTTATTGATGGCATGGAAAACAGCTAAAAACTCATTTTCTGCTACAGTACAATTTAACTCTTTAGGAGTCAAATTTTTACTGGTGTAGTAAATGGCATAAGGCATTAAATCCTTTTTTCCTAATACAGATCCTAGACTTGTATCTAAAACATCAGTTGAAATGTGAAAAGGTAGTTTCCAATTTGGTCCTCTTAGAATGGGTGCTTCAGAAATCTTTTCTTTCAATGTTTCAAAAACTTTTTGGTAATAAAAATTCCAAATGAATTCACAATCTTTTGTGAGCAATTTGACAAGTGGAGAAACAATTTTTGTAAAGTTTTTTATGAATCTTCTATAGTAACCAGTAGAGCCAAGAAAACTTCTAACATCTCTTTGACAAGTTGGAATTGATAACTTAGAAATAAATTCTACTTTAGATGTATCCACTCTAATTCCATTCCCTAAAATATGGGGTCCTAAAACAATTCCCTCAGTAAACATCATAAAACATTTTTCATGTCTTAATGAGATATTTTCTTCCTTACATCTAATAAAAAAAATTCAAAATCTTTAAGAGTTTCTTCAAAGGAATTTCCATATGCAATAAAATCATCCATATAAACTTCCACACAATCATGAATTATATCTGAGAAAATGCCTAAAACTGCCTTTGGAATATTGTAGGTGCTTTACATAATCCGAATGGAAGTACTCGGTAGGCATAGGTTCCCCACGGACAGGTAAAAGTGATCTTGATCTTCTGGAGCTACTTGGATCTGGTTATATCCACTAAAACCATCCAAAAATGAGAAATATTTCTTTCCTTCCAATATGTCTAAAACTTTATTTATGAAAGGAAGTGGAAAATGATCTTTTAAAGTGGCTTTATTCAATTCCATATAGTCAATGCATACTCTCCATTTTCCAATATTTTTAGGAACAATTACCAATGGTGAAACCCACTGGCTATCTGATATTGGATAAATGAAATTCACATTCAACAATTTTTATAGTTCCTCTTTAACAATTTCCATTAAATTTGGATTCATTCTCCTCTAAGGTTGTCAAATTGGTTTGGCATTTTTTTCAATGTGAATATGATGTATACAAGTATTGGGATCAATTCCTTTCATGTTAGTGTATTCCCATGCATAGGAAGAAGAATGTTCTTGTAACATTTTTATTAAATCTTTCTTTTGAAGTTGTTCTAGACTATTATTGATATTCAAGGTTTTTTCTGGAAAGATTTCTATTGAAAAATTGCCAAAGTTTTCCATAGAATGTAAAATAATTGGTGAGATGATAAATATTCAATATTACATTGTTTTTGAAAACTTTGATTAGATTCAAAATATGATGAAGACTCGTTATTTTCCATTAAATTCAAAATATGATCTTCTTCATCTATTTGTGAAGTAACAAATATTGGTTGTATATCAATATCATCATCTATCCATTCTTCACTTTCTACCTCTATTGTTTTTTTGGCAGAAGGATATAATGTGAATTTCTTTGTTGAACTTCCATAAAAAATAAGCATATCACCATATCTACAACTTATAAAAACATTCGTTGTAGTTAACCATGGTCTTCCTAGAATCAGTGGACGTCCTCCTAAATTACCCTTTGGTGTTAGAATCATAAGATCAACAGGATACTCCCAAGAATCTAAGGATACAAATATGTCTTCTAAAACACCATCAGGTTTAATGACATATATGTCTACTAATTGCAACAATGTAGGTGTATCTTGAAGATGATGAAGTTTCAATTGATTCATAGCTTGTTTACTTGTGATGTTTATAGCTACTCCTAAATCAATCAATGTGTTTGAAATTTCGATACCATTGATATGTGTTTTCACAATGGGACTTCCTGGATCAAGATATTTCTAAATTGTTGTTTTTCCCATCATGATATCTACAATTTTTCCAACTAACTGAATTCTTTTGACTTCTTTTCTCTTTCTTCCTCGTCTTTTAATACTTAACTCCCTCATTGTCTTTGCAAATATTGGTATTTCTTTGATAGCTTGTAACAAATTAATTTGTATACAAACATTCTTCAGTTCATCTATCATATCATAAAAAGGCAATAAAATTTGTTATTCTACCCCTTTATCAATTTTCAATCTCTCAGGAAAAGGTGGTGTTTGGATAGATATTGAAGATTGTTCTATGATGGGAGTTGATTTTATTGGAATATCATCATAATGTACAGGGGTGGTTTTTTTTATAGATTTTTCTTTTTGATTAAGAGATTTCTCTTTTTCCAGACAGATTCTCCTTTTCAGATTCTGAATAACAACTGATGGGGACTTCTTTTCCAATATTCTACTAGATCTGAGTTGGACATTGTTTATATCTAATGGAGTTATCATGTAGGTTTGGAAATTTTTTCCTTCCATATTGTAAACAAGTTGTGAATTTTTATTATTATTTGGATTTGGAAGTGGTTGAGTAGGCAATTGATTTGGTGTTTGAGGAAATGGTAATGAAAGTTGTGGGTTTGGATTCTGAGGTTGAGTTGGCTGAACATGTTGAAGAAAATATTGTGGTGGAAAAATAGGGTAAGGTTGTTGATATTGAGGATATTTTCCATAAAGATTTTTCCATCCTTAGGCCCAAGGTTGAGGCCAAGATTTCCAATGCATGGGTGCAGTCCAATTGTTTTGTGATGGTTGTGCAAATGCTTGAGTGTTAAACCTTCAGTCATATTTGGTTGTGAATTTTGACATGGTCTCTTAGCAATAAAACAAAGGGGATCTACTTGATTTGGTATTACTTCCTCTTGACAAACATCTTTAGGACTTGGTATTGAAGGACATTCCTTTGTATCATGATTTTTTGCACATATAACACAGGTTTCTACACATTTTAAGTCAAGATGGCATTCTCTCAAAGCATGTTTTTTTCTACATTTAGGACAAAAGATTGATAATGCAGCATTTTCACTTTAAGGGTATCTATTTGTTCACTAAGACTCCCTAAAATGTATGTTTTAAAAGTTGTCAAGCAAAATGCCTAATTCAACCCTACTTACTGTTCCAATTGCAGATTTATTAATCCTAGACAAGAGAGGGTATCTTGGAATTTCTCCTAGTTCTTGCCTTACCTCTTGAAATGTGTATGCATAACTCACATATTTCTCCAAATGATAACTGAGAAATATCTCCCTTACGCGTGAAATTGAGAAGATCAATCCACTCATCTTTGATGGATTTTAATAAGAGAGCCTTCAAAGTTTCTTCATCTAAATCATGCATTTTAGCCCTTTTAACATTATAAGCAAATCTTTCAATGAAATATTCAATATTTTCATCTTCTTTTTGCATCATTTTAAATACTTCATCCTTAATATTATGGGGCATACATTATTCCTTATATTTCTCTAATAATGTAGTTTTCATTTCTTCTCATGTTCTTATAGAATTCACTTCTAAGCCCATGAACCATTTTAATGTTGCATCTTTAAGAGATGCTGGAAACAATTTCAACTTTTGAGTGTCAAGCAAGTAATCACAAGATCTACACAAGATTTCAAACTCAAAGTGAAATGTTTCAGGATCTTCACTTCTTAATCCATGAAAATTTAGAAGGATGGAGGGTGAGATGTTTTTCATTGTAGCTGTTGTATCTTCATAGGGGATAGGAAATCCAAAAGGTTCTACATCTCCTCTACCTCCTCGTCTCCCTCTTCCTCCACCTCTTCCTCCTACCTTATTTCCTCCTCTTCCTCCTCCAATCCTAGGTTGTTCACCATTCATATTATGTACCTCTCATTCCCCTTATTTTTCACTTTAAGGGTATCTATTTGTTCACTAAGACTCCCTAAAATGTATGTTTTAAAGTTGTCAAGCAAATTTCCTAATTCAACCCTACTTACTGTCTCTCCTTCCCCTTTCTAGCCATTGTAGATTCTTTAGAACTAATATAGGGTAACTCCAAAATTGTGTTTTCTAATTCCTCTTCCAATTCTTCTTCTTCTTCTATCAATGGTAAGTTAAAATAAGTTTCTTCCTCCTCTTCTTCACTAGGGATTTCTAGCTCTTGTCCTAGAAGTTGCTCTCGAGTTGAAGATAGGAAAATTACTCCTTCTGTTGGGGATGAAGAATCCTCTTCTTCTATTATTGCTTCAGTTGATGAGGTTGGTGAATCTCTAGGTTGGATTTCGGATCTGAGTACCTCACAAAGTTTGTGTTTACTTGCAAATGATGAAATATTTGTTTTAGTGGGTGGTGTGTCACTACGAGGTCATGGTGGGGTAAGTGATGATGTTGAAATTATGCTTTTACCTGTACCTACAAATCTACCTCTAGAATCTCTTTCCATATGCATATTATTTTTGTTTGTTTTTTTTAAGTAAAAAGAAAAGACTCCTATATACACTTCCCCGGAAATTATGCCAAAATGTTTAGTGATTTAATTGATCATAAATTACTTACATAAATTATCAACCAGGGCTAGTAAACTGCTCAAGTGTAAGTGCACTGTATGTGCTAGAATTCTTTGGTTATTCACACAAATTCTCAATTAAATTGAGTTATCAAAATATAAATTCTATATTAAACTAAATTATTGAAATGCACATGAGAAAATTAGTTATTCGTAGAAAATAAGATTATCTCTACAATGATGATCACACTCACTACTTTCAAACAAAACTACATCTACTTATAAGATTCCACACTTCACTTTAAAATAGAAATCTCACACTTGTATAAATGTAAATCAATCTCACACTTTACATAAATGAAAATCAATCCATACTTTGCTTAAATGAAATTCACACTCTTTTGTATAAATGAAAATTGATCTCACTTAAGAAATCTCATGTTTAAATAAAATTACACATCTGCATGAATAAGAATCACACTTGCATGAAAAATGAAATGAAACAAACTTTTGCTTTAAAAAAACTCACACTTACTTGAATTAAAGATCACACATGCTTGAATTTAACAACTAATTCTGCAAATAAATATATTGTCTAAGATGAAACATTGTGTGAAACTAGATCACTGTTGCTAAGCTTTTCCATGTGCATTCAAAATATGATCAGTAAGAATGATTAGCACAATGATTTTAACTTAACTCTGAAAGAAAATTGAAAACATAAATACTCGATTGAATAAATGGAAATCTATGAGAATATAAGGCTAATAGCTAACCGTTAAAACAAAACAAGAATCCTTATTGTCTCGAGGGGGCCCTCCACGAGAAGCAGGTAGTCACTACATTATTGATTAAGCACTTTAACCATGCATTGAGAAACTAAAGTGGTTCTTTTTTAAGACAAAGTATCAAATAACAAAGCTTAAGTCTCACTATCGCATTCACTGCCAATGTTTTCATTTCTGCCAAGAGGCATATTTATAGACCTCGTGGAAATTAATTGTTCAGAGATATACACTTAATCATTATCAACATAAGCCAAATTTAACTTGAAAAGATAATATTTCATAATTCTCTCGTGATTTGTTATTATCAAAGTAAATCATGAGGCACAGATCTCGTTCTCACTCGCTTGTTGTTGATTATGGAGGTTGAATTTTCCTTTGACTGCATTGCTAGGACATGTTTTCATTGATTTGGTTCATGATAATAGGAGGAAATCGTTGAGTGCATTAATTGTCACCTATCCATATATTTCGCTTCCTAGCTGGCACCTTGGAACCTCTCAAACCATGGACTTGGACGCAGAATCTTGTATTAGCTGCAAAATCATCATAATTTGGTAGATGAAGTAAACATTAAACTAAATAATAAAGAATATTATCAATTTATGAAATACAAGACAATTGTATACCTGCCATGTCTTAATCTTTGTAACTTGATGGCCAATGTGTGATTATGAAGGTCAAAAAGAAATAGATAGAGTGAAAAAGGGTGTCAAAAAGAAGCAATTGTGAAGCTCAACAATAAATTAATTTTTACATCTATTGCAGAGCCAAAACAACTCTAAAATATATAGGAAGGAATAGAAAATATGAAAACTTATTGTGATAGAGAGAAATAATGACAAATTAAAACAACACAAGAAAAGCTATAAAACACTATGTACATATTTCACGATGAATTAAAGAAACCAAGATGTTTATAAGACTTTTTCAAAGGAAAACTCAAAAATCCATAATGACTTACTCATATCAATACTTACTAACAATGAAGAATCTGATGTTTTGTGATTATAATGGCATTAATTGCAATTTAATAGTTGGAAACAGAAGGAGAAAACCAAAATCTACATCCAAACAGTTAGGGTGTCTATTTACATTGTAAAATTGTAAGGTGAGGATTGTTAGATTTAACTGCCTCAGTGAGCCATGCAATATACCTGTTGAATTTATTTATTTGGAGGAAGCTTCTTTTGTTTGTCATGTTGTTTTAAATAAGGGAACAAAATATTATTAGTTTTTATATCCTTAAAAACATTATACAAAATAAACAAAAATGTTTATGTTCAAGCGAATGGTGTCATAAGAATCCTTTTCATAGGTCATTATGAAAAAATATTGCTAATATCTTTTTTGTTTAGTGCAATACACTTTCAGTTGTTTTTTTTTTTTATAAGCTTGGCATGACTGCATCTTCATCATCTCCAATATATCACCCCGATCGAGGCATGGAATTGAACTGATGACTTCACATCAAGGAGTGCCTTAATAGAGCACCCAATCAATGTCTATCCAAGACCCCGTGGACAATAGACTTTCAATTGTTTTAGTTTAGTTTTAAATGTGGTTTACTTATTAATTTAATTTAATTTTAATTACTTTTATTTTTAGTTTATTTTTGTCACTTCAATTTTATAATAATTTAGTTAGTTTAATGCAATAAACTTTTAGTTGTTTTTAATTTACTTTTAAATGTGGTTTGCTTATTGTACTTTAGTTTTATTTTAATTATTTTTAATTTTTAATTTATTTTTGTTACTTCAATTTTATAATAATTTAGTTTAGTTTAACTTCATAACTTTATTTTGATTCTTAATTAATATACCTTTATATTATTACATTTAGTTTGTTTTAATGATTGATCTTTTTACTTTATTTTTTAGTTTGGTTGTATTACTAATTCCATTTAGTTTTTAGTTAATATGATTATAATTTTGACTTTTAGTTGTTTTAGTTTAGTTTTAAATTTGGTTTTGTTATTACTTTAGTTTAGTTTTAATTACTTTTAATTTTTTGCTTGGATTTGTTACTTTAATTTTTATAATAATTTAGTTTAGTTTAACTTCATAATTTTATTTTGATTCTTAGTTAATATACTTTACTCTTTTTACTTTTTAGTTTGTAGTTTAGTTTGAATTATTGATTTTTAAACCTTATTTTTTATTTATTTGTATTATTAATTTCATTCATTATGATTATAATTTACTTAATAATAATTTTAGTTAATTTATTTTGATAAGATATCACAACTTATGAATTCCCATGAAAATTGGTGAGTTCTCAAGAGGTCCATTTCATTGGTGAATGGGACACCATGTAAGAAAAATGAAATACACACCCAAACTTTTTAAGTTATCAATGGCTAAATAATTATTTTTTTTAATTAAATAAAATCTTTAAATGTTTACAAAGTTAAACATTAAAAGTTTTCATGGTCACCACTAGATTATTATTGGTTAACATGCAAATGGATTGCTAAATTTTTAGACTAATAATAATAATTTTCCAACCTCAATATCATATATTAATATCTAATTATACTGAAATAAATAAATGTGTGTGTCCTTAGACAATGACTATAAGAATCAATTTATCATTGACTTTGTATTAGTTATACTATGATTATATATATTCATCTATTCATTAACATAAAATATTAAACAATTTTTTGTTTTTTTTGTGATATATTAAATTATTTTTTTTCTATTAGTGAAAAGAATTGAAGTTTTCCTTAGAATTGAATTGAAAATAGAAATAAATAAACAAAAGCAAAAAATAAGAAAAGTTAAATTAAAAGGCAATAAATTAAAATTGTAAAAAATTCAAGAAAAAAAACTCATAACTAATGGAAACAATGAAAATTTGTTTCAATTGTTTTTTCCTACTTGAAACTCTTAATGTTGAGAAGATTTTTAAGCATTATATACATTTGTATATAATATAATATAATAATAATTATTTAATAATTATTAACATAGCATATGATATATATTTATTTTACCTTTTATCACTTTCACAATATTAACAAGGGTTACGTAGTAGCTAGTACTTGTCGCTTAGTTTAAATATAGTTTAATTAAACTAAAAAATAATAAAGACAAATATTTCATCACAAAAATAAAACAACTAATAAAATACGTATCCTCGGCTTGAGCTCTTCTATTATCATCATTAAAAAGTCGTGATGATGGATCTTTGTTGGGATTTTAAACGTTGACAAAATATGGTTATTATTGTGGATACTCCGAAGCATAACTCAACAAAAATGAACCACAGATGTCTAAAATCCAAAACTAATAAAATACTATACTGTTGAATGTCATCACCAAAAATTAAGATATATATATATATATATATATATAAAATAGATATTTTCCACAAGAATCTCACAAACAACTTTCAAAAGAATGTAATTTTTTGTGTTTAAATGCTTTTTGAATCGTAAAGGATTCAGACCCTAAAAACCCTTAGGGACGTTGAATTTTATAGATTAAACACTTAAACTCACTTTGTAAAATCTCGCATATTTTGTTAAAATTACTAGATAATGTGGTGAAAAAGGTCATTTCGTCTATAAGTTAGACTATATATATATATATTATATATATATATAATATATATATATATATATAATATATATATATAATATATATAAAGTAGTCTTAAAATTGAAAATGGAGAAATACTTAATCATGAAAATGGAATAAGAGGAAAAAAAAAGAAAAAAGAAAAATCAAAATAAAAATTTAAATAAAAGAAATAGACTAAAAAAATTGTAATAATAGAATTGAAAGTTACTAAACAACCCATAAGACCTTAGCCATTACTTACAAATAATAAATTTAATATAATAATAAATAATAAATGTATTTCCAATTTAACTATGGATACGTACAAATAGCTTTTGGTCAAAGACATAATTATAGAAATGGAAGTTACTAAAACATAATAGACCTAATCCACACCTTACAAATAAATAAATTTAAATAATAATAAACAATAACAAAAAATGAATTTCCAATGTTAAACTATGGATAACTAACATAATTTTTTGGTCAAAGGCAAAACTGAATACATAATATCATGCCTATATAATAACTAATATATATCTGATGATATGAATATATACAATGGTGTTAATACCTAATTTACGATTGATAACTATTTATATGAACTTGTTTTTTCTAGAAAATTTAAATCTCCTTTGGCTCTTAGAATAAACCGTTCAATCTTTTACAAATCCTATAAATAAATAATGTTTTCCTTATTTCATATAACATTTAATTCATATAATTCTTTCAATATTATTATAATTTAAAATCTATGTTACTTGTAGGTGTCTTTCTCTATATAAATATATATAAAAGTTTTCTATCATATTTTGGTTTGAAATGGCTAAGGTATTATGATTTATAAATGATTTTTCATTTAGAGAGCTTTAATCCCTCTCAACATTTTGAATTGATCCGATCTATATATATATATATATTAGATCGGATCAATCAAATGTTGAGAGGGATTAAAGCTCTCTAGGCGCAAATCATTCATAAATAATAAAATTTAGGTCATTCCAAACCAAAATAATAAAAGCATTGACAAACTTAAAGTTAAAATAATATTAAAAAATAAACATACACACACACATATATATTTTATGTAATTGCAATTTAGTTTTGAAATATATATATTCATGCATTGACTATTAGATAAAATCTTCATCATTACATAGAGTAACTTTAATAGAGGGATAATGAGTTACATAACCATTACTAACCATTGTTGTAGCATATTATTATAAGCGCCCTATTGTAATCTTACATCATTATCATTATTCATTTCATTAAATTGGCTAATCACATGTCTGATGATGTAAGTGTTAACAACAAGCAAGGAAGCAACAACAATCAGAGCAACACAAAAGGAAAACACATAATTGGACACTGATATACCCTAGAAACTCCGTAGGGTGAAAACTAACAAACATTTAATTTTATTAAATGCTCATGAGTGTGTTCACCCCTCACTTAATGGCTATAAGGGAGCCCATCCCTTACCATTGTCATAAAATATTACAAAGAAATATCATCTCAAATACAAGATAATCATATTGCTATGAAACCAGCTCAAGAAAAGATAGAAAAGATAGATCAACGCCTTAGAATTCAGCCTCTTCGAGGGGGCAAACCTCCTTTACATTACATAAATGAACAATTCTTGGATGATTCAAATGACAAAACCTCCTTTCTATATATAGGAGTCTAAGGAGTCACAATATAACCCAGCCGACCTAACAATAATAATATAAAGCCACAAAAATACAATAGAGGGATTCTATGGG
>APFE031357155.1:135976-156349 GCA_000404065.3 Pinus taeda | reverse complement strand
ATCTTCAATTCGTCCATGTCTGTCTTCAAATCTGTCTTCAAATCGTCCATGTCTGTCTTCAAATATGTCTTCCAATCGTCCATCTTAGCTTCCATGCCCTTTATCTTAGATTCCATGCCATTTATCTTAGCTTCTGTTAGCTTTTTGAGGCTGACATTTTTTGCACTTGGTCTTGTAATTTTGATATATCATGTAGCATTTCTTCCTCTTCTTCATGAGTCATGCTAGAGCTTTCAGGTTCCTTACTAGGTGTTTGCATTTTATTTCCTCGGGACATCAGTTACCGATAATAATGCTCTACTGGCCCTTTGAATTCCTTCAAAATAATTTTTCAAACCAATCTTAAGCAAAAATTTAAACAAATCTACACACCTTTTTTTTCTTTGTAGGAGCTCGATATTGCCTCTGATGTATCTCTGTACTTTCAGAACATCCAGTTCTAAAATTGTGATCTGTGGTACCTCTGTGTCCTCTTTCCAATGCCACTAGTCTGAACCCAATTGGATTCTCCAATGAAGAGTTATGCCAAATCTCCCACAGTGACCTGATTATAGACCTTTTCAGAAGAGCGAACTTGTATGAAGTGCCACGTGTCACTATTTGGACTTCTAGCTCTCAAAAATATCTAGAAGAAACTGCAGTCCGTCCTCTTTCTATACCTTTTTTTTAAATTTCAATCCGATGCTCAGAGAGAAAGTTATGACGATTTTCCCCAGGTCACCTGTTTGGAATGTAATTCAGGAGTCTGCAAAAAGACCAACTTCTGCAGATCATATCTCCGCAAATATAGTGCTAAAAGCTCTGAAATTCGGACCCGAGTTGTAGTACGATGTCTTGTCAAATGGTTTTTTTTTTCGACTTCTGAAACGTCACAGAAAAAAAGTTATAGCGAAAATTCCACGATGACCGATTTGGTGCAACGAAACCCTAGAACTTGGCTCTGATACCAAATGTTATGAAACCAGCTCAAGAAAAGATAGAAAAGATAGATCAATGCCTTAGCATTCAGCCTCTTCGAGGGGTAAACCTCCTTTACATTACATAAATGAATAATTCTTGGATGATACAAATGACAAAACCTCCTTTTCTATATATAGGAGTCTAAGGAGTCACAATATAACCCAGCCGACCTAACAATAATAATATAAAGCCACAAAAATAACAATAGAGGGATTCTATGGGGCACAATAATAACAATATGGGGGCAATAGGGGCACAACAATATTAATAAGGGGTACAACTTCCATAGTAATGGGGTAATCACTAGTATTATAGGGACCCAACACATATAGAAGCTAATACGATAATCATGATATTATTATCCACAATCCTTGACATTATGTCGTTTTGGCCTGGTTGTTTCCATTAGTGGATTATCTTGCAGTTAACCTTCCTTTATCTACATGGACCATTAGTCCTTTGTCTTCTATAATGTTAAAATATAATGTATCCTTGCATAATTCACAATCCTTCCTTGTCGTTGCTACAATAAGCACTTTGAAATAATGATTAGATAGAATATTAATCAAATCAATATATAATCTTTACTAATTGTGTTTCCAACATCTATTCGTGTGCAGATTGCATTTATAATGATCTGAGAGTCGTCGAACAGGAGAAAAACCTGATCGCGGGAGCAGGTAACGGAGATTAGTGTTCAGGGTTTCGGTCACGGCGCAGTCTGCGCATCTCTGGATCCTCTCAGACGTTGCACCAAGATCGTTGTCACGCATTAGAGTGGCAGGAAGCTAAGAACAGAAAATGGAGTCCTCTCAGGGGAGGGCGTCAGAGCCCTCCCCAGACACAAACATCTCACCGCACGGTCCTGATCAGGATCTGGTATTTGGTTCCATTGATAGGGGAATCATGAACCGAGAGAACAAGCATCAGTACGGAAACAAAGGGACAGAAGGGCGAACGGACAATGCTAGTGCTGCACAAGACAGTGGGGAGAAACCGGGGGAAACCTCGAAAGTCTCTTCGGCGACTTGCAAGCCTATAGCCAAAGAACAACCTAGAATAGAGCTGCTAGGACACAAGATCGACAAGAGAATAGAATATATGCGGGATCATGCCCTTATTGGGAATTTCATAGGGTTCTGGCCAACAGAAAGGGCCTTATATTGCTGGATTGTGGCGAAATGGAAACCTAAAGGAGATGTTACCCTGCAGCTAGGGCCAAAAGGCTTTTTCACGGCAATATTCTTTTGCCTGGAGGACAAATACAAAGTCCTGGGAGAGGGACCCTATTTTTTCAACTCAGCGGGTTTGTATCTACGGGATTGGATTCCAAGATTCAACCCGGACAAGGAAGATCTCACATGGGTGCCAGTCTGGATCAGACTGTACTCTCTTCCAAATGAATATTGGGACGAGGACATTCTAAAAGATATAGGAAATGGAATAGGGGAATATATCATGGCTGCAGAAGAAACAAAAAAGCACATACACATCTCCTATGCCCGCATATGCGTCTTCATACGACTGAATGAAGCTTTGCCAGAATCGGTAAGTCTCTTCCACCGGGACGAAGAGTGGATTCAACCTCTGGATTATGAGCACGTCCCCTTTCGGTGCAGAAAATGTCATGCCCTGGGGAATCTTTTCCGGGATTGCCCACTAAATGCCAAAGTTGCTACCCCTGAATCCTCTGAAACCCCAGCCCAGGATGGCTTCACAAAAGCCCCTAGCCGAAGGCGTGCGCACAAGAAGCCCAACAATGGCAACAAGCCACAGCAATTTAACAACCAAGGCCCAGCCACCAAGAACAGCTTCGAAATTCTAGCGCGAACTTCTAAGGACGATCCCTCGCTCTCTGAAGCAGCCCCTGCTCCTCCCTCCTCGTCCTCTCGCCCTCCCCCTTCAGCCTCCTCATCCAAACCTCCCCCCCTATCAGCAACCCGGTAATCTACACGGGAGGACCTACAGAGACAGAAGGGAAAGGAAAGAACATGGAAACCGATGGAAAGCAAGACCCCCCTCAAAACACAGAGACCAATATGGAAGAAAGCAATCAAGTACAACCAATGGAAGAAGAACCAGAGAGCATAGATCTGAATGGATTAGACACTATAGAGCTAGAACTGGCATGCAAAAAAAAGGCATATGATAGCATATCAGAGTCTCAACTCAATAAGCTGGAAGTGGTCATCTCTAGGGCATTCCATCAACATCAACTAGGTATACAGCCAGGAAGCCAATGGGACGGTAATCCACTCCCAAAAGACACCAAGAAGAGAGGAAGAAAGACGGATCTCTAGCGAACAATCGAGATTGGGAAAATCCTGGTAGACTCGGGCAGGTATCCAAAACTGACGAGGTACTACAAACCCTCCATCCATAGTTAAACTATGAAGCTGGCATCATGGAATGTTAGAGGGCTCAATAGCCCTGGCAAACTCAGAATGTTAAAAAACATGATAAAAATGGAGAAACCACAAATGTGCTTTCTGCAAGAAAACAAATGTAACAGCTCAACATTAGGCAGCATTCTCTCCAAGGCGTGGCCGGGATGTCAATCGGTAGCGGTGGATGCCTCTGGAGCCTCGGGAGGGCTGGCTATAGCATGGAATACACAGGTGATAGTACTTTCAGATCTGCATGCTTCCCATCATCTTATCCAGGCAGCTTTTCACATCCTAGGTACGAATATCCATGGAAATCTCTCTAATGTTTACTTCCCGCAGGACTCAGGCAGTAAAATTGCTCTTCTCGACACCATAGAAGCCTTGAATAATAATAGAACACATCCGCTTTGGATCATAGGCGGAGATTTTAATATGATCACCAAGCTAGAGGAGAAGACAGGGGGTAGAAACAGAATGGATCATGAAAACTCCCACTTCAAGGACTTCATTCAGAACTCCTCTCTCATAGACATACCTTTTGGTAATGGCACTTTCACTTGGAGAAATCGCAGAGCAGGCAAGCATCAAATAGCCTCCAAATTGGATCGCTTCCTCATATCAGACAATGCGGTTCACCTTGGAGGAGACTTTACAGCAGCAATCCTTCCTCACACAGGCTCGGATCACTGGCCGATTGTCCTCCAATGGCAAAGACCAGGCAATCCGACCAGAAGGCCCTTCCGCTTCGAGGAGTTTTGGCTCTCGCATCCCTCGTTAAAAGATTTTTTCAAAACTATTTGGACATCCTTCACCTCGCCTGAAGGATCCAAAATGTTTCAGTTCCAACAAAAGCTCAGGTTTCTCAAAAGCCAGCTAAAAAGATGGAACAGGGAGACCTTTGGTAACATATTCACAGTGCAGCAAGATCTAAACAAGGAACTTTTCGAACTCCAACAAAAGGTCATCACTGAGGGGCACTCTGAAGAAACTCTGGCACAGGAACGTAGCATCCACAGCCAACTGGAAGAAAGGCGAAAACAGGAGGAAATATATTGGAAACAAAAATCCAAAATAAGATGGCTGAGGGAAGGCGAACGAAACACCAAATTCTTCCACAGAACCACTGTTTAGCGAAGAATGCATAACAGCATCCCTTTTATTCAGAAACAAGGAGGAGAAAAAATAGAGAAGCATGAGGAAATAGAGGAGGAATTCCTAAATCACTTCGCTCAAGTTCATCGCGAGCCCGAAGGAGATAAGCATCCGGTTATTGAAAGAATAACCAACAATGTGCCAAAGCTCATCATGGAGGAGCACAACGAACATCTTCTTCGCCCCATTCTGATGCAGGAGGTGGATGATGCAATGTCTCAACTTAAGGAAGGTAAAGCCCCGGGCCCAGATGGTTTCACCACCACTTTCTTTCACACTTTCTGAGAGTTAATAAAGCAAGAGGTCTGGCAAATTGTAGAAGAATCAAGAGCTCTCCACTGGGTGCTCCCTGCTCTAAACACAACTTTCATCGCTCTTATCCCTAAAGAGGAAAACTCCATCACCCCTGACAAGTACAGGCCGATAGCTCTTTGTGATGTCATTTACAAAGTCATATCTAAGGTGATTGCAAATCGGCTAAAGCCCCTCTTACCATTGCTTATCTCTCTGGAACAGTCAGGCTATGTGGAAGGGCGTCAGATCATGGACGGAATTCTTCTCACGCACGAGATAATTCACTCCCTCAAGAACTCCAAGCAGGCAGGTATGCTTCTCAAACTGGACCTCTCTAAGGCTTTTGATAAACTTAGCTGGACCTACATCCAGCACATTCTTAAAGCCTTTGGTTTTTTCTCTATGTGGGTGTGATGGATCATGAGTCTAATCACCTCATCTCAATTCTCCATCCTCGTAAATGGCATCCCCTCAAAGCCCTTCAAGCCCTCCAGAGGGATCAGGCAAGGTGACCCCCTTTCCCCCTTCCTCTTTGTCCTAATGGCCGAAGGTCTAGGGCGTCATATCACAAATGCCCTTCACTCCCATCAACTCAAAGGCCTATCTGTTCATAACTCCCCTGCCAACACCCACCAGCAGTTTGTTGACGATACTATGCTTTTTGGTTACCCCTCGGTCCAGGAAGCCTCCCGCTTTAAAGACCCGCTTAATGATTTTTCAGAAGCCTCTGGTACGAATATCAACTGCTCCAAGTCCCAGATTTTCTTCTTTCACACTCCACCCTCAGTCAAGATCGCGGTTACCCGAATCTTAGGATTCCCCTCTGCTACCCTCCCCTCCAGTTATCTAGGAGCTCCGCTCACAGCCTCAGCCTTAAAGCATTCCTCCTGGCAATCTCGCCTCGAAAAGCTCGAATCCCGCCTTAACCTCTGGACTCACAGCACTTTAAATCTAGTCAGTCGAGTGGTGCTTATCAAATCAGTCCTTCAGGCCATGCCTCTCTATCTGTTCTCAATCTTAGCAGCGCCGAAATGGGTCATAAAAAAATAAGGAATCTTCAGCGTAGCTTCCTTTGGGGTAGCTCGGCAACCAACCGCAAATGGGCCCTTGTAAAATGGGCCACTGTTTGCACTCCCAAAGACAAAGGGGGCATCGGACTGAGAGACCCAGAGCACAGTAATTCCATCATGAATGCAAAAATTTGGTGGCAATGGGTCACTAATCCAGACAAGCCCTGGGTCAAACTATGGACAGCCAAATACGCCAACAACAAACCTCAGGAGGAACTCATCAGGCTCACTCCCAACGTCAATGGCTCGCTAATGTGGAATGCTGCCAAACAACACTACCAATTAATTCAAAAACATAGTTTTTGGGAAGTAAGGAATGGCAGAACAGCTAGATTTTGGACAGATGCCTGGAACCAGATGCCAAAGCTCAACAGTGTTCTGCACCCATCTCGAGAATTCAATAGGCAGGAGCAGCAACAGGAAAAGGTCCAACAGTACTGGACGCAGGATGCGATGCACGGCTTCAGGCAATGGAAACAGGGTAATCAGCTAACCTATACCACAAACCTTCAAGATGCTGAGCAGCTGGAGATAGAGCTTCGGAAAAGAAACATCAGATATGATGAAGGAAATGACATCCTTCGATGGGGATACCAACCAAAAGGCACCTTTACTCCTTCAGAGGCGTAAAAAATAATTAGCAACATTACCACTCCGTCTGATCCAATCTGGCGCAAAATTTGGGAGCTCGATTCCTGGCCCAAAGTCTCTCACTTCCTTTGGCTGGTTGGACACAAGAGGATACTCACATGGGACAAATTAAGAAGCAAAAACTTTCATGGTCCATCCATTTGCCACAATTGCAGGCATAATGAGGAAACTCTCCAACACCTCTTGGACGCATGTCCTTTAGCCAATCAGCTATGGGAAAAGGCCAGCTTCAGATGTCAAAGAAGATGTAGAATGGAGAATGACATAATTAGCTCTTTAAGGCAGTGGACACAGAGACCTTACAAAATCGAGCTCCTTAATGGTTTATGGAACATAATTCCAGGTCTAATCCTCTAGAGCATATGGAAGGAAAGAAATAAAAGAATATTCAAAAACCAAAGCTCTTCGATTGAGGAAATATGGAAGAAATTATGTGGTAATCTTAAAGAAACATTATTGCTTCGACCTTGGACACAGGAGGATCTTCCATCTCTACCCAATGAGAAAAGTATTCTAGACAACTGGCAATTGCAACTCCCTCAGGAACTTCAGAAGAGCGGCCCGGAGAAAAGGAGCAACAACTCCAAAGACAAATGGAAGGCCCCCCCAAAGCACTCCTATAAGCTCAACTTCGACGGAGCCTCCAAAGGCAACCCTGGAATAGCGAGTTTGGAGGAATCCTAAGAGATCATGAAGGCACCCTCATGCAGATTTATTTTGGAAACATAGGCTGGGACACTAACAACTCAGCAGAGTTAGAGGGTCTCTGGCAAGGACTCTCCCTCGCCTGGGATCTAAGCCTTCAACCTCTTGTCGTAGAAGGAGACTCCCAGATCCTCATCAACATGGCCAAATGCCTCCAAAATGGATCTCAAGCAAGGAAAATTGCCACCAGCTGGAGGCTCGAAGCAAGGTTGAAGGGCATTGAACAACTGCTTCGCAGTAACAGAGCCATCTCTTTCATGCATACTAAAAGGGAAGGCAATAAGGTTGCCGACCTCTTGGCCAACATAGGAGTTGAAAATGCCAATACCTTTCTCAGTGGCATTATAACCATAATACCAAACAATGCACAGGCTCAGGAACTTACTAGCCTAATCCAAAGTGATGCAGAGGCCCCAGATGTGGATGATTGGACGGGTGTCATTGCGAGGCCACATGCTAGCCATGTGCCTCCTCGTGCCTGAGGCAAGCCTTCATAACTACCCTCGCCGCCATGGAATGTTGGTACAGAGCGAGCCAGAAAACTGCATTCAATGCGACGTCGGGTGAAAGGGAGAAATTCCAAACTGCAGTTATGGCGGACAGATTTCGAGGGGAGGAAGGTTTTGTTAAAATGGGTGTTGATCTGGGCCACGGGGATCATAATGTTGTATGCTGATTCACTCTCCAGGCTACAACTCTAGACGGGAGGCATTTGCGTTCAGTTGAGGGGAATCTGCGTTTTGAAGGTTGTCTGCATCAAGGTGGGTGGCATCTGCGTTCAGTTGAATGGCATCTGCGTTCAATTGAGGGGTATCTGCGTCTCAAGTCAGCAAATTTGGTTGGGGGCAATCTCCAACCTTGCTTCATCCCTGCTCCTGCAATTATACAAGGTCTCGCTGCTCCTGCAAAGATGGTTCGAAGGAGAGGACCTGCTCGAGGAAGGTCGTCTCATCCTCCATCCTCAAGGCCTCGCCTTCCTTGCTGTCGTTGTCGCTACCACGGAGGGGTTCAGGCCACCCCCATCCAAGCTAGCCAATTTATGGATGCGGGCGGTTCTAATCAGGAACCAGCCCCTGCACCTGCATTCAACTCCGCCATCTTCACATTCGGCAGTTCGATGGACAAACCACGTATTAATGCACATGTCTCGGTTTTGTTCATAGAGGAGTCCCAGGAAGATGAAGGAGATTCGAGGAGTCCAAAGAAACTCCCAGGTGGAAGCTCAGCCAAGGACGGGAAGAAAATGGTGGAGGCACCTGAGCAAGCTCCTAAAAGCCCTCAGAATCAGAAGGCATCGACTTCTAAGGAGGATGATGAGGATGAATGGAACGCCCTGCGAGAGAAATACGGATGGTGTAGGGTGGTCGAGGAAAAGCCGGCGGAGTAGCCCTCAGCTAGCTCAAATCCTCGTCATCCAGCTCTGCTCAGGTTCTGTCTTGGTTTATGGCTCTGTTTTTAGTTTTTCAGTTTCAAGTCCAAAGCTTCTGCTTGCTCTTGTTAATTTTGCATGGCCTGTCAGGCAAATTGTCGAGAGTCTCATGAGGCCCCTGCGTGGGCAGTACTGTTTCGTTTATGATCCCCTGCGAGGGCAGTTCTGTTCTGATTTTGTGCCCCTGCGTGGGACTAATCTGTCTGGTCTGGTCATTTTGGCCCTTCATGAATTGCTCAAGTCTAGTTGCGAAGCCCCTGCGAGAGCAGTGTTTTTTGTGCTGGGTAAGACGAGTCCAAAATGCCACAGTTGGCCTTGGACACACTGATATCATGTCTGTAAAGTTTCACTGTACATAATAGAATAGCGTAGTTTTACTGAGAAAAAAAAAACATCTATTCGTGTGCATACATATAATGTAAACAAAATGTTAACACATTCTCTTTTAACAAAATCACACATGCATTAATTAAAAGCACATAACTATCAAAACATGTATTCACCCATGCATGTGTATGGTTATGAACCATGCCTAATCAATCAAATTCCCATATGTATAAGGTAAATTGCATAAATATTATCAGGGAATTCTTCTTAATCCTTACATGTATCATGAAAATGGAATTAGTTAAACTCTACTTCTTACCACATGAACAAAATAATAATTAAAAGAACCTCTATGGTTATTTCCCTCTCTTTGCATAAGAAGAGAGAAATTTTTTCCAATATGAATACCACATTAACTCTCATTTATTTTCACAATGCACATTCTTTTCCTAAAGAGAACCACCACAACTATTCATATTCTTTTCCAAAGGAATCTAACACCATAGATATCATTCCTGCATGCAATACATAATATTTTCCAAAGATAAAGCTAACACAGTGTTTCATGAAAATACATTATCTTTTCCCAAAATCAAACTAACATAATAGATATTCTTCTTGCATGTAAAGCATTATCTTTTTCCAAAAGAAATTAAAAGTATAGTAGCTATGTATGCAAACACATATTTCATTTTCAAGAAAACTAATACAACGACTATTCTTTTTGTGCATGCATTTACGTATTCACATATTCTTTTTCCAAAATAAAACTAACATAATAGCTATTATTTTGTGTATGCATATAAAAAATATTCTTTTCAAGAAACTAACATCATAGTTATTGTTTTGTGCACCTCAATAGATATTCTTTTCCAAAAGAAATCATAATAGTTGTTATTTCTTCCATGCAAATACATATTTGTTTTTCCAAGAATTTAAAAGCATACTAGCTATACCTTCATGCATGCAAACATATGTTACTTTTCAAGAATTCAAATATGTAGTAGCTAGTTTTCTTGCATGCAAACATGTACTTCTTTTCAAGGAATTCCAATGTGTATTAGCTAACTTTATTGTATGCAAACATATATTTATTTTCAAGGAATGCAAATGCATAGTAATTAGCTTTCTTGAATGCAAACTTGTATTTTCTTCGCCAAGAAATCTATCTTAATAGTTGTTCTTCCCATGCATGAAAAATGTGTTTCTTTCCAAGAAACCTACACTATGCTTTTATGCATACATATTCTTTTCAAAAAAATTAACTCATCAGTCATTTTTTGTGTGCAATGTTATTCATACTAGGCTACTCTTGTATGCATGCATATATATATATAATATATATATATATATATATATATATATATATATATATATATTATCCTTTTCAAGTAAATTATCATAACAAATGAATATTCTTATTCCACAAAATTGGAAAAGACTGCTTATCTTTCTTGCCCTCGATCTTAGCCATGATAACTCACATTAACCACTTAATCCCACGATGCTCTTGCAAAAAATATATCTAGAGATATCAATGAATCCTCATTGGTCGCATCAAGTTGTGTATAATATTTTATGTTCAAAATATTGAACGACTCTAAAAACATTGCTCGCACACAAACCCTTGATCTAAATATGTGGTCTCATAGTGAAGCGACCAACCATATGACAATTTTCTTTTATATGGTTTCTTTGCCCTCTTTTTACTGCGACCTCTATACAAAGGTCAAAATGCCTCCTTCACACATATTTACCACCAACTACTCCTTCCCAAGTCGATTGTCACCATATTCTGTTTCATTCATCCGCATATTGGCAACTAAAACCACCTCATATGTTCACATGTTCGAGGGTGTGAATGATAAACTGGAAAAGGTCATTATTGTAGTTATCATTTTCATAGCATATCAACATATAGAGGGGAAACATGTTTAAAGGAGTACAAGTTACAAATTCCAACATTACATATGAAAATACGCCCTTAGATCTGAGCGAACGAGAAGCACTATAAATGCCCTACTCAAAAACCATAAGCTTAAAAGGAAAAACAATATGCCTCAAAAACACCATATAAATCAAGGTTGCGACTAGATTTTTCTCTTGGATGAAAATTCATCATTTGCAAGTGAAGAAGAAGTAGTCTACCCCATGTGTAAGTAGTTGTAATTATCAATATTAAATAATGCCCTCCCATATGTTTAGTTCCATGAAAATAAAGAAAGAAGAGGCAGTTATCAAGAACCAACCCTAACTAAATTCCATTCTAACTATCATGTAAAAAAGGATAACTAGACGCCAATGAAGGTTAAAATAATATTTCCATGTTATTTAAAATGAATGTCAAACAAGGATATTACATACTCCCCCCCTTAAAGAGAACATCATCCTCGATGTTCGTCATTAACTTTACTCATGGCATGCAACTCAAAACAACCAAAAAGGAAATCCTTCCCTTCAAAATGAAGAATTTTATTTCCAGGAACTACTCATAAGCAAAAACAATAATGTTTTAAAAATAGTCATAAGCATTTACAACTACAAAATATTCAATTTTTTTTCTTTTAATTGCTTAGCAATTATTCAATTTTATAAAAACCAAATTGAGTTTTTTATACCAACTAATTGTTACTTACCAATTACTCTTGGAAATCATGGTTAGCTTGCACAATAATTTCAATTACAAGTGTTTTATCAATTGTGGAAAACACTCTAAGAGTGGTTTGACAACCCAAAGAAAGCACCTAAGGTGGTTTCACAGGCTCCATGCAAGCACCCTGTAATATATGATCAACAAATTGAACATGGGCACATTAGTCACAATATTTTCAATCATTAATTATTTATGCAATGTCAGGTTATATTTTAATCACAGTACTTATACAAGTACTCAAAAAGCACCTAGCTCTCTAATCATCAATCAATAACTACACCAAGTGTATACTATCTTAGCCTTTGCTAAATACATTCAAAAGATTGGTAATATAATAAAGGAACTACACTCCCAGTAATTCTTTTTGAGCACTAGGCTCATTTCCTATCAAGATGTACATAGAATTATTACACAATTCTATAGAAAATTCATTTTTAACACAACACATAACTAATTACTTAATTTTTTCAGCTATAAGAACCACAGTGGGCTAAAGAATACTCCTGTCAACCAATGGGAACTAGTTTCCACAACCAAATTGAGAAAATTTCACATTCTAGATAGTACTCTAGCAGTGACTACACCAGGTTTAACATAGGATTCCTCTTGGAAGCATCCTTCCTATTCCTCCAAAAACCTCATGTCTATGAGGAATTTAGCTCAACAACTCACTCTTGGGGTCCCTCCAATAGGCTCCAAAATTAGCAAAATTTCCTCAAGATTTTTCCCCTCTTCACCATCCTAGCTAACTTGTTTCCCTTACTAATATCATTTATCTCTAGGGAGAGGAAATATGGGTAGGAAACCGCCATCAACCCAAGGCCTCGCTGGCCTTTCACAAATTTCCCACAACTGTCTGGCATGTGAAATTGTCTTTTAGAACCTTTTCTCATTGTAATTTACATAATTCACCATATGCATATTAACATTAAAACAAAAGGAACATTTATGTACATCATGTATTCATAATTGACCCTCAGAATGGGTCTCATAATTTATAAAAGTAAATTTATAGGAATTCATAACTAACATCATATGTCATATAAGTGGTATTCATTTCAAATTTTCACATAGTTATCAACATGCAATTTTAGAAAAACAATACCAGTCTTGCATATCGTAATGTTATACATTATACCCTCTTATTTTAAGTTGCAATTCACATTGCAACATTTTACCTTTCATAGGTTCTTATTTTTCCACTAAGTTACCCTTGCTTAATCACGTCAACAACATTAGTCACAACTATTTTTAATAAAATCATACCTTTTACAAAATATTGTTCTGCACAGAACATTTGTCAAATGCATTTTACTTTCATGTGCATTTATGTTCTCAACATTTCAACATCGTAGAAAGGGATTGGTCATGTTTCTCTTCGTAAACCACTTTTATGTATTAAAAGTAATATAAAAAGTAAGGACACATCCTCTAGATGTTAAAATGAAGTTTCCGCAAAGTTGTTTTTGTTGGAAAATGCAATATGGCAGCTACTAATTCAGATTTGCCTTAACCTTAATATTTGCTTGTGAACTTTACTTATTTTCTTGTGTTTTATTTATTAGATCTTTCATCAAACAAATATCCAGAGAAATATAGTAAAGATAATGGACACAAAATTTGGGCTGTAAGCTAGGGAAAAACCCCTCTAAGGGGAAAACCTGAGAAAATATCTTTTCTTCTTATAAAATCTGCTTTAAATGAGACTACCAAGACCCAAACTCTAGAAAAAACCCTTCCTCTAAATACCAAGTCAAACCTTCAAGAATCCCTTCCAATAGGATCATATCAACAAGGCTCAACCCTACATCGACCAACTTCTAACTGCAACTTCAATTCCTAACTTTGACCCTGAAACTTCAGTTGGAATATATTATATTCCTTGGAAGGTAATAATGTCTTTGTATTATGTCAAAAGTTGTCCACAATCTTATGTAAAAGAGTAACACATTATATCCCATATTTATTACAGCATAGTATACTCTTATATCCATTTATTATATAAAGAGGTGTTACTTTGGAGAATTATATTATCCCACATTTAATATGTGAGAGTAATTCCTCCACATCTCTACGTATATAATAGGGTCAAGGGAGCCTCTTAAGACATATACCATTTTGTGATACCATCACATCTTATCCTGTGCTCACAACATACTTCCATTTGTATCGGGTTATTTGTAGTTGCTCTCTTTGTAAGATTGTAGGAGATTTCTGGAGATAATAGAAGACAACCTTCCCGTGGATGTAACCCAATTGGGTGAAACATGTATATCTGTTGTATTATTTTTCCTTGTTCTCTTTCTGTTCTTATTTATATGTTGATATATTGTTGGTTTCTTAGAGGGATAACTAGTTTAGTAGATCTAATATTCTAACATGGTATCAGAGCCAGGTTATAAGAAAAAAACTTAAATATGTAGAATCAGCTCGTTGGCAGTTTGATATATTTAACTTACAGCAGACCAGATCTCTCTTTTGCTATCAGTATGGTTTCTTGATTCATGCAGCAACCTCGTGAAATTCATTAGCAGGCAGTCAAGAGAATTCTGTGATATTTACAGGGGACATTGCATTATGGTGTATTTTATTCGAGAAGTGTTATAGTTTTACTCTCTCGTTATCCAGATTCTAATTGGGCAGGTGACAGTTTTGATCAACGGTTAACTGCTGGTTACATATTTCAACTTGGTTCAGGTTTGGTCTCTTGGTCCAGTAAGAAGATAAAGACTCTTTATTTATCTTCATGTGAAGCAGAGTATAGAGCAGCCAAAGAAGTAGTTAATGAAGTCGTTTGGTTATGGCATGTTTTTATCGAGCTTGGTCTGGTTACAAAATCATCCATTGTGTTGAAATGTGATGATCACGGTGCAATTCATCTTGCTTATAATCTGGTATATCACTCCAAGACGAAGCATCTCCACCTTGATGCTCATTATATTCGAGGTCTTGTCACCGATGGTATTCTTTCTCTAGAGTATTGTCCTACCATGCAATAGGCAGCCGATATCTTCACTAAATCCTTGACATAAGTGAAGTATGTACATATTCATTCTTTGCTTGGAATGAGGGAAGTTTTCATCAAGGGGGAGCAGTAATGACTCCTTCCTTCCTTAGTGTTAGGATGGGCCCTTCTCCCAACCATTATTAAGGGGGTGTTGTAATATATTATATTCCTTGGAAGGTAATAATGTCTTTGTATGATGTCGGAAGTTGTCCACAATCTTATGTAAAAGAGTAATACATTATATCCCATATTTAATATGGCATAGTATACTCTTGTATCCATTTATTATATAAAGAGTTGTTATTTTTGAGAATTATATTATCCCACGTTTAATATGTGAGAGTAATTCCTCCACATCTCTGGGTATATAATAGGTTCAAGGGAGCCTCTTAAGGCATAGACCATTTTGTGATACCATCACATCTTATCCTGTGCTCATAGCATACTGCCATTTGTAGTGGGTTATTTGTAGTTGCTCTCTTTGTAAGATTGTAGGAGATTTATATAGATAATAGAAGGCAACCTTCCCATGGACGTAGCCCAATTGGGTGAACCACGTATACCTGTTGTATTCTTTTTCCTTGTTCTCTTTCTATTCTTATTTATATGTTGATATATTGTTGGTTTCTTAGATAGATACCTAGTTTAATAGATCTAATATTCTAACAACTTCGACCTTGTAGTTGTTGTAGAAACCCTAGGACAATTCTTCAAGAGATCCTTCTTTGAGAAAGACAATGTCTTCCAAGGTCAACGAAGTCACATCAAAATATTAACTCTTCCAACAACCTAATTCTACAACTTTATCTTGTGAAACTTGGATATGGAATTTTTGCCTTCCTTGAAGCTGCAAAAACCCTAGTTCTTCACATGTGTAAGAGAGATAGAACCAAAAAATAATTCTTCAAGACTTCTTTTTCTTCCTTGATCTTTGCTCTACCCTTCTTTGTCTCCCCAGCTTTAGATCAAACTATTTCTTAGGAGATTGGACTTGTGTACTCGAATTAACAAATTACTATTAATATTATTTTAATTTTTTTGAGTGTAGTTTAAATAACAAATATTTTGATTTTTTGGTAGAAATTTGTTGGAATATTAGGTTTAAGTAATTTGAAATTGTTTGTTTTAAGAGATTTTATTAGTACGACAGGGAAACATAGTCTCTGCCATTAAAGTGGAAACTATGCTTTCAAATAAATTGCAAATAGATATATGAAGTGGAAAAATCAATTGCCTATTAAAATGTGGTTGAAACTGCTTCTATATATAGTCTTTCCAAGGGATCGAATTCCCTCTTTTATGTTGACTTGTAGCTGCCAAGGCCGACTTGTACTTTGAAGGTTTCCAGGACTTTCTAGACTCATTATAAATTCGTTTACAATATACATTTTGGCCAAAAGGGCCTTATAATCATGATGTTGACTCTCTTGACTCATGACAATAAATCTTATGACCTAAAAAACCCTAGAAGCATGAAAAATATGCTTTTACCTATAAGACCATTAATAAGAAGCATGAAACTAATGCTTTAAAATAATAACATTTTACTTTCTTCTTTTGTTTGTTACATAAGATACCTATCAAAATGATTAATAGCAATATGAATATCGAAACTAGTTATATTTCCAAGACTCCCTCTTAACTGGGGAGGCATTCATAATCGTACAACTAGTACAACATCATTCTCAAATTGAAGAGTTCTCATAAGAAGAGCTAGATTGATAAGCCACTTGTAAGCATCATCATTATAACCAACATTTTCTTTGAGGCCTAATTAGACAAGCTCACCTTCATTCGAGAGAATTATTCTAGGAGGCTTTACATTTGATATCGCACTGCCTCTAAGGCACACACCCCATCTGGATGTTTACTACATATGTTCTTTTAGGACTATTCCTATCTTGGATTCCCAATCCTCCAAGAATATTAGTCATCGTCGACCACTCTTATCTTGGATACATGTCTTATGCTCAAAGAGTGTCAGTACCTTTCCTTTCTTGGATTTTCTATCCTCAAGGAAACCACAAATTCTTATCCAATCCTCCATCATTATCTCTCTATCGCCTTCACTTACGCTTACAGTTGTTAGTGTTGGTCGAGTGCATGACACATGAAGAAGAGAATGCGCATGTGATGTCCATCATCACTCCCTCTCAACCAAAGAGGATATCCCTATCCCCTCTTGATTAGGGAATAAATCCTTACTCCTATTCAAGGAGACTCCTTTAAACCCTCTCAGATCTAGAGGAGATTCCCGAATTCTTTCCATTATGAGAAGTCATAACCACAAGCTCTCTAGCTTGTTTCCATAAGAATATCAACTACTTATTCTTTTGGGACATAGATTCATGGCTCCCCCTTTCCTTCATATCTCATTATATCGATATTTCTTCTTTCTTGGGTATCATTGAGCCATATTTTTCCTTTCATTTTGTGACATGATCAATCTTGCACGTCACTTTCATCTTGTCATTATTAATGAAGGAAATATATTGAGCCTTACCAACCTCCAAGATAATCATAGATCCTTTATGAAAGTGATGTTATTTGAGCTTCAGGCTATATTCTCACACTGCTATCTTTTAATCCTAAGATGAAGACATCTTGACTTCATATTCCAAAATTATATGTTGAATTAGCTTCAATATTCAATCCATATAGTGGAAATTGCCTCAACTTCCATCATGTACCCATGTACTATCCTTCCAGGTATCAAAACAATATGTTAACCATATAACCAACAAGAAATATTAATATTAGACTTAACTCATCATGATGACCATCTCATGAAAACAGTAACACCCTCATGTTCCATCTTCACAAGAATCTTCCTTCATGTGTTGAAGTGCCCAAGGATCAAACTTGATTACCAAGTTACAATAGTATTTTGAACATTATACATGATGTTGATTATCATTCTATATATTCTAGTGAGAAATTCTTAATCCTTTTATTCATCTAAAGTAAGTCAAATTCATATCATCATACAACCAAATGAAATATTCACCATGCATGTTTTATAGCCAACTTCTTTTAAAAGATTTTGTACATATGAATCCCACCCAAGTATCATTTTAAATATGCATTCCTATTGTTGTCTAGGTAAATCCTCTCTGTAGACAAAGATGATCCCTCTAGCCCAATGAGTGGGTCTGGCAACAAACGAGACAATCTACAAGACACTTTCCTAAATTACAATCAAAATGAGAGAAGAGGAAGGAGACCTACCTCGTTCTGATGTTATAATGCACTCCTATGTTTAATATCTTGATCACTTACTCCTCAGGATCAGTCCTTACTGCTCACAATGCTTTAATACCTGCATAAGAGGTCGAAGACACAACAAAGCATACAAGTGCAACAAACATAATCGAATGTAATCCAATTAACATATCAAGGAGCATTAAGATAAATGAAGAATTGAAACAATCATTTATGGAAAGTGAACCAAAAATTGTATATATTAATGAATAAAAGAGGAAGAATACAACCCAAGCCTTAATGTTGGTAAACCCTCCTTGAGTGAATGTCCAATTCCAAGTTCTAACTCTCCAAGGAGTCCTTCTCCAAGCCAAAGTGAATAGCATGTAGGCACTATCTTAGCATAAGGGTGAAAATAATCAGAGACCAACCATTTGGGAATGGAAGAGGATGAATATATAGGAAGGGAGAGGGAGTTAGGATCTCACAAAAAATAGGGGAAGATCCTCATCTCAAGGAGGAAGCTCATAGGGATAATATCAAAGGGTAATATTGGGAGAATTCGACCACATCCACAACAAACAACATTCAGTTCGTCATTTTGGAAACCTCTAGATCACAAAGCTTCTTTTCCTCTTTGGGAAAATTTTCCTTTCAGGGATTAACACGAGTATCCAAGTAAAAATTGTGCTAGTAGCACAAGGATAATATGTTGGTCACCCCAGCTTCAGATCAAACTATTTCTTAAGAGATCGAACTTTTGTAAGTGAATGTCCCAAATGTGGTCGAAAACACCTCTATATATAACTTTTCTAAGGGGTCAAATTCCCTCTTTAGGCCAACTTGTAGTTGCTAGGTCTGACTTGTACTTTGGAGGTTTCTAGGACTTTCTAGACTCATATAAATTCTTGTACAAGATATTTTTTCCTTAAAGGGTCTTATAATCATGATGTTGAATCTCTTGACTCATGATAATAAATCCTATGACCTAAAAAACCCTACAAGCATGAAGAACATGGTTTTACCTAGAAGACCATAAATAAGAAGCATGAAACCCATGCTTTAAAATATTAAGTTTTTCTTTCTTCTTTTATTTGTTACATAAGATACATATTGAAATTAGTACAATAACAATTATGAAGACTGATACTTGTTATATTTCCAACAATTTTTCCAAAATAATAGTTAAGGGAACAATAATTTAATCATTAACATTCCCATCGTTTCTAGCTCATGCAACATGTCATTTCATTTATGCATATGCATCTAATCAACAATCATTAATGCATACGAGCTAACATCACCATTGAATCATCAATTTGTAGAGTTGTGAAGTTTAAACAAACAAGGTAATTAGCATCATTTGATTACTACTAGTTCTATCATTTGGTAGAACCATTAAATCAATCACTTTAACAACGTTATTGTATCCTAATCTAAGTTCTTTGTAACCTTCAAGAACTTGTAGTCATGTGTTGTATTTCTAAACAAGTATTCTAAACACCCCCAATTTCCACTTTTTATTGTTATCAACAAACCAACAACATGAAGTAAACTACCATAATCACTTGTTTACAATTTGTAATAAGCTTTAATCAAAATTGTTTCATGCATATAAGTTTTAATAGTTAGTCATGCAATACTAACTAATCAATGCTACCAACCATCTTAAATTCAACCATGACAGTACTCAATCATATTTTGTCTGTTATAGTTAACTCTTATCACTTAACTCCTTATTTATTTTAAACATGTAAAGGGGTTCTTTCAATGCCTTTTAAAGCATCCTATTGTCCTCTTCAAGGGCACCCCCCACCTTTTACATTCTTCTGTTATCACGCAAAATAATTCATGCATTCATTCTCTTCTTATAAGAAGTGCATTGTAACTTAGTTATTTTTATTTAAATGTACCATTGGCATTTTCATATATGCAAAGGTTGATAGCCAATCCTCATTATCACTAGTGAGTGCTCATGATTTTTCATAAATGCAATAAACTTTTTATTGTTTTTTATCTGCATCAATATTCAAATGTCGTAAGCACGGTTTTTGAAGAAGACATCATCACTTACTATTCTTCAATGTGGTTATTAACATGCTTCATGCATCTCATCTCAAAAGTAGTTTACTACATATACCATTATGTAGTTTTTTTAGAATCATACCTGATATGATGCTCAAAACCTCTACTTCTTTTCTACTTACCAATTCCCAAAAGGTGCTAGTGTTACAACCTTTTTCTCTAATACCACTTGTAACATCCTCTGGTAACCTCATGTAAAAACACATAGGACTAGAAATTTGTGAGCATCACCCGATGCAATGAGTGCTAAGTGAACTATTCAAAAATCATGAGAAATTAGTCAGTTACGACTACCTCTCATGGAAATGGTCATACGTTTGAATGACTTACTTAACGCAGTTGAATCCCAAAAATGATATCTAATATAATGCACTGCGTAATCCCCCATACTAAAATTCAAAAAGAGTCAAGGGATCTCTAACTTGAATGGTTCATGAGGCACAATACTTGCT
>APFE031357155.1:111763-129214 GCA_000404065.3 Pinus taeda | reverse complement strand
CTTGAATGGTTCATGAGGCACAATACTTGCTAAGGTTTTGCAAATGGGGTAGCAAGCTAAGTGGGCTTGGTTGTGGAAAAACTCCACAATTAAGCGCGCTTGAGCCAGAGGAGTTCTGGGATGGGTGACCTCCTGGGAAGTCCTGGATACCGGGTGCAAGCCCCGGAAGTGATGATTGATGCTATGTGATTCATTCTCCACATTTCACTAGTTTCAATCCCACTTCTTCAACCCTATCAGCATCACCCGATGCAATGAGTGCTAAGTGAACTATTCAAAAATCATGAGAAATTAGTCAGTTACGACTACCTCTCATGGAAATGGTCATACGTTTGAATGACTTACTTAACGCAGTTGAATCCCAAAATTATATCTAATTTGTTTACCAGCGTGTATCTTTCTGAATTACTATTCCATATTCCTTCATTGACTACTAGATAAAATCTTCATTATTACATAGAGTAACTTTAGTAAAGGGATAGTACGTTACATAACCATTAACAACCACTATTATAGCATATTATCATAAGCTCTATGTTGTAATCTTACATCATTGTCATTATTCATTTCATTAAACTGGTTAATCACATGCCTTATGATGTAAGTGTTAACAACATGTAAGGAAGAAACAACAATCAAATTGATACAAAAGACAAACACATCATTGGATATTGACATACCCTAGAAACCCCGTTAGGGTGAAAACCAACAAAAGTTTAATTTTATTAAATGCTCGTGAGGATGTTCACCCCTCACTCGATGGCTGTAAGGGAACCCATCTGTTGACCATTGTCATGAAACATTACAAAGAAATATCATCTTAAATACATCATAACCATCTATAAGCTAATACAATAATCATGATATCATTATCCACAATCCTCAACATTATGTCTTTGTAGCCTAGTTGTTTCCATCAGTGAATTATCTTGCATTTCACCTTCTTCATTTTGCACGGACCATTAGTCCTTTGCCTCCTATAATGCTAAATATAATCTATCCTTGCATAATTCACAATCCTTCCCTTCCATTTCTACTTTCAGCACTTTGATATCATGATTAGATAGAATATTTTTCAAAATAATCTTTACTAGTGATGCTTCCAACATCTATTCATGTGCATACATATAATGTAAACAAAATGTCGACACACGCCTCTTTTAACAACATTGCACATGCATTAATTAAAAGCACATAACTATCAAAAGATGTATATTCACCCATGCACGCGGATGGTTATGAACCATGCCTAATTAGTCAAATTCCCATTGTTGGGTCAATTTATTGAGTAAATTAACATAAGTATTAAATATCAATCCAGGTTTGAAGAACTTAGAAGCATGTCCAAAATGTATGGATATCAACTATAATCAGCTTTAAAAGATAATTTATGGAAACTGAAGGAAATTCTATTATAAACTAATTAGAAGTGCATATTACAAATATAAAATTCAACTAAGTAATTTCTAATTCAATATGTAATAAGCAGGAGAAGTGGCTCCTAACTTAAGCGAACCAGATTTGTCCTTCTTCTAGAATACTACCTCATGAATCAAAAATAAAAAACCACTAATGGACAATAGCTTAATATGCATAAAAGAATAATAGAAGATGCTCCTAACTAAGGAGGTCCATGCTGATCTTCATTACAAATTCATTCATCATTAATGCCATTGTTAGAAAACTAGAAATTTAGAAAATCACTTGAAAGCAAGAAAGATTAATTTTAGTTTATATTCATTGATCAGATAGAAGGAGGGTTCAACTTGAACACTAGGTTATCCCTTCATATACAAATGATAATTAAACCAAGATTCATTATTAAACATAACAAATCATCATACATCTAATTAAATAAACAAAACTGAAGCAAAAATAGTTTATGAAAATCCAACTAAATTAACCATGAAGTACTTAGGTTGGTGTGGGGGCCCTCCACCCTTGCCTTGCACACTTGAAGAGATTATCATATACTGCAAACTTAGTAAATCATTCATAGCATTTAATAGCAAAATGAAGATAGAATATGTTCCTCAAATTAACTCAAAATATTCAAAGGTCTCAATATGAAATTATACAAATTCTACATACATAAGCCTTCAATGTTTTGGATTAAATAGAAAAATATGAAACAAACTGATCTAAAATGTTCTAACAGCTATGTCTATCCATATCCTATCTATCCAAGTTGATCTCATCCATCCCATCACTCAAAATCTAGAAAATCCCATGAAATTCTAAAATTGCCCTATTTTCTAGGGATTTCCTGAATGACTGGTCCTGTTTGACCAGCTTTGACTGGGCCTATTTAAGCTTGGTTTGACTGAACCAATACAAGTTCGTTCAATCTTAGTTTCCAAGCTTTCTAGAAATGTGTGCAGCTCATGCCCAGGTGTCCTGCAAGTATGACATCAATGAAGCCAATACGAGAATTTCTGATCCTGTCCAAAAATGCACTTAAAGTCCAATTTTATAAAAACATCTAAAAATTGCAAAACTAAATTTATATACTTGAATATTCATAAATATGTCAAAATGGGGTATATATGATGATAAATGGATGGATAATATAGAAATTCAGTGTGTTTACTAAAGCAAAATTGGATTAAAAACGAGGACTAACACCCACACATATAAGGTAAATTGCATAAAGATTATCAAGACATGCTTCTTAATCCTTACTCCACATGTATAATGAAAAGGGAATTAGTTAAACTCTACTTCTAACCACATGAACACAATAATAATTAAAACAATCTCCATGGTTATTGCCCTCTCTTTGCATAAAAAGAGGGAAAAACTTTCCAAGATGAATACCACATTAACTATAATTTATTTTCACAAGGCACATTATTTTCCTAAAGAGAACTACCACAAATATTCATATTTTTTTCCAAAGGAATCTAACACCATAGCTATCATTCATGCATGAAATACACAATATTTTCCAAAGATAAAGCTAACACAATCTTGCATGCAAATGCATGATATTTTTCCAAAGCAAACTAACATAATAGCTATTATTCTTGCATACAAAACATTATCTTTTTCTAAAATAAATTAAAAGCATAGTAGCTATGTATGCAAACACAAGTTTCCTTTTCAAGAAAACTAATACAATGACTATTCTTTTTGTGTATGCACATGCATATGCACATATTCTTTTTCAAATATAAACTCACATAATAACTATTATTTTGTGTATGTATGTAACACATACTCTTTTCAAGAAACTAACATCATAGCTATTGTTGTGTGCACCTCAACAAATATTATTTTCCAAAAGAAATCATAATAGTTGTTACTTCTTGCATGCAAATACATATTTGTTTTTCCAAGAATTTAAAAGCATACTAGTTATACCTTCATGCATGCAAATACATATTACTTTTCAAGAATTCAAATGGTTTTCTCCCATACAAACATATACTTCTTTTCAAGAAAGTCAAATGTGTAATAGCTAGTTTTCTTGCATGCAAATATATACTTCTTTTAAAGAAATCCAAATCAATGGTAGCTAGTTTTCTTGCATGCAAACTTATATTTTCTTTTCCAAGAACTCTATCACAATAGTTATTATTCCCATGCATGCAAAATGCGTTTCTTTCCAAGAAATCTACACATGTATCATACCTCAGGGGATAATATGGGGTATAGAGGGGGGTAACCAAGGGAATCATGTGATGTAATAACGAGACCACAATTAGTTAATTTAGTTAAAGATGATAGATAAATGAGCCATATTTATAAATAAAGTGGTTAACCCTCATTATGCAAAGGACCACAAGTAGTTAGGAAATAATGTGATAAACCCATGGTATTGGATGTATGGTATTGAGAGACCCATGGTATTACCCATGGTATTGTATGTATGAAGCCTATATAAAGGCTAGAGGCTCTCCATTGAGATATGTCAAGAATTGGTTTTGTAGTGACAAGCGATGGCTTGTGGAATGATCTCCTTCCTTAAGAAGTAATTGTATGGTGTTTTCCTACCTCAAAGATTTTGATATTAATAAAGATATGAAGCTTTTATATTTATTCTTGGATCATTATTAAAATTATTTCGTAGATAGTTTAACATATTTGCAATTATACTACATTTGTGCACCTCAACAGATATTCTTTTCCAAATGAAATCATAATAGTTTTATTTCTTGCATGCAAATACATATTTGTTTTTCTAAGCATTTAAAAGCATAGTAACTATACGTTCATTCTTTCACACACATGTTACTTTTCATGATCTTTCTTGCCCTAGATCTTGGCCATGATAACTCGCATTAACCACTTAAGCCCACGATGCTCATGCAAGAAAGCTATCCACACATCTCAATGGATATTCATCATTCACATCAAGTTGTATATAATATTTTATGTTCAGAACATTGAACGACTCTTAAAAACATTGTTCACACACATACCCTTAATCTAAATTTGTGGTCTCATAGCGAAGTGGAAAACTATATCACAATGTTCTTTTATATGGTTTCTTCTTCGCCCTCTGTTTAATGTGACCTCTCAACAAAGGTCAAAATGCCTCCTTCACTTTGAGCGACCAACAACTACTCCTTTCCAAGCCAATTGTCACCATATTCCATTTCATTCCTCCGCATTTTGGCAGCTAATACTACCTTAGACGTTCCCATTTTCGAGGGTGTGAATGATAAACTAGCAGAAGTCATTATTGTAGTTTCCTTTTTTGTAGCATATCAATGTACAAAGAGGAAACATATCTAAAGGAGTAGAAGTTGCAAATACCAACATTACATATGAAAATATGCCCTCAAATCCAAGTGAATGAGAAGCACTATAACTGCCCTGATTAAAAACCATAAGCTTAAAAGGAAAAAACAATATGCCCCAGAAACATCATGGAAATCATTGTTGCAGCCACATTTTTCTCCTGGATGAAAAACCATTGTTTGCAAGCGAAGAAGAGGTAATATACCCATGCGCAAACAATCGTAACTCTCAAGATTAAAGATTCCCGTCCCATATGTTTAGTCCCACAACAATAAAGAAAGAAAATGTGGTTATCAAGAACCAACCCTAAATAAATCTCTTTCTAAGTGTCATGTAAAAAAAGGATAACTAGACATCAATCAAGGTTAAAATAATATTTCCATGTTATGTAAAATAAATGTCTTATATATATAGATATCATTTCCTTATTGAGTATAAAAAAAATCCCACCTCTTTCATTTTGAGCAACACGCTAATAAAATATTTTAATCATAATTTTTTTTTTAATTGTTTTATACATAGTTGACATTGAAATATTTGTAAATAGAATCTCCCTCATGTTGGGAATTAGAAAGCATGTAATAGGAACTCTCCATCTCTCTCTTTGTTTGTGTATCTAACACATTTATTAATATTATTAACATTATTGTAAAATACTACATGTCAACTCCATATTAGGCAATGAAGTATTAGTTAATAGGGACGTTCAAATATTTCATTCAAAATACACATTAAATAATGGAGGAATTACATAGCTAGGCACTCATACTGCACAAGTAAAAATATAGGATTTTTTTACATTCAATTCCTTTATATCTATATAGAAAGACACTAATTTTTTGTTGTTGTTGTGTGTGTGTGTGTGTCAACTCTATGTTGAGCATTTAATGAATTTCACATATCTTTATGAGTTGTAATATCAAATATTATTCTAGATGTCATGTGTATTCTCCATGTTGAGTAGTGTAGGAATTAGAGATCTCCCTCATATTAAAAAAATAGAAAAACTATTAATTACTTTATCTCTATATATAAAGTTGATGTAATTATGTTATTAAGGTGGATATTGAAGTGTTTTGTTTATGGCTAACATTGATTTTTTAAATTAATATTTAAGTTTAATTTTGAAAGAACTTTTTGTTATTAACATTTTTTAATTTTTTAATGTAGTTATTATTTTATTTCCTTTAATATAACGTCACATGACAACATCTCTTCTATATGAGTGGAGAACACCTCTTCACACAATAATGATAATGATTATTTATAAAAATTATTTTTTACTTATCTTAAATGAAAATATGTATTATAAAATTGAAAAAATTATATTATTAGTTTTCATATAAAATTAAACTTAAATAATATGAATTGCATTTGTCCTTAATAGTGAATGGTAATAAATTAATAGCCTTAAGAAAATTGTAATTTTCTTCAAAAGTTGAAAAAATTACATTTGTAGATGCATTGTAGTGAATTCAAAATAGATTGTTATGAAGAAAACAACCACCCATAAGAAATTTATACAAAAAAAGGCTTGGAAAACCTATACCAAACAATGTCAATGTGTTTCACCAAAAAATACATGTAAACATAAATATAATTGAAAGAACCTCTTGTCAACTGGGATATAGGATCTCACGATAACATAAACTTGCCATGAAGAACAGAGAGAAAAAATATGTGGTCTCAATCATGTACATGTACCACCTGCAGGCCTTCTATAAAAGGCTTGTGGTAGTACTCATAAAATGAATCGTCGTCCTATTCCATAATCTTCCATGCGCCAAGTGCTTGTTGTGTGTCTACTTTGGAAAGGTCATCAACCAAGGAGTTCCTCTCACTGTAAATATTTCAAAGGGAAATTCGATCAAAACTTATTTTCAACTGCAAGACCTCCTCTAGAATTGGAATGAATGTGTGCATGTGACACCTCAATATTTCATTAAACCAATTAATAATTATTAAAAAATCACGAAAGATTTGGAGTTGTCTGAATCCATTTTTCATAGCAAATACTAACAGAAGATTTAGATTGTGAAATTCAAAATAATTATTTGAGCCCCGACCCAAGCCACTTTGGAGTTTGAAAAAATGGTTTTCTCTTAAATAAAGTACAGCTCCTCCCCCACACTCGCCTCTAGTCAAGGATGAACCATCGAAGTAAGCCAAAGGACAAGAACGATCCATTTCTTTAGGAGAGATATTTTGAGGCATGCGGCTAACATTTAACTCCGGGATCAAATCATATATGGTCAGTGAATTAGCTACCACTCTATCAGGAGTTATAGCTTTCTCCTAGAAAATAACTTTATTTGTGCTATCCATATCCCCTAACTAATAATGGGTGGAAGAATTATGAACTTCTTTGGAGATGTGTTTTTCCACCATGAATGCCAAGATTCTATGCAAGATATACCTTGCCATATTAAGTCAACTGACATGGAAATGTGAATAGTATTCCAAACAACACAAGCAAAAGGGCATACCAGAAAGAGGTAGTCCACTCATGGTCCACTATTTCCTTGGCAAGTTTGCAAAGAGGGCACTAGCCTGGCCCTAAGAAACTTCTCATTTTTAAATTTTCACTCGTGGGAAGCTTATTTTCTAGTATGCACCATGAAAAGAGTCTGGATTTCACCAGACAACTTAGCCTTTATAACTTTTTCAACCACCAAACTAATAATCTAGCCTCCATAACTTCTTCCAAAACCAGACTAATACTTTGGGCTCTTTGTTTGCCATGATGAATAAATAACTTGTCTTTGGAGTGTATTCCACTTGAGGAGAGTGAACCTAGCACAAAGTGTCTTCCCTGTCACTTAGTCTGACATGATAAATATTGAGAGAGGTGGTATAATTCTTCTTGACCAAGCAATTGGCATGCTCAATTGATTTGCATTCAGCTAGCCCTAGGGCCAAATATATATACTATTCGGATCTGCCACCTAGTTTAGATTTCTTATCCCGCTTGCATTGAGGAAGACAACGATCTCTTGTGGCAAGATATAATTCTCCCCATAACCTACCCATGAATCTTAATTATAGTAAATTATTTATGAAATTATGATAAATAATTATTTTATTATAAAAGTAAAATTGTTTAATTTAAAATTAAATTAAAGTTAACTTTATATATAATAAAAAATTCAATAACTTTTAAAAATTAATAAAATTTTAAAAAAATTAATCTTTCTTTCCTTAATCCATGACCACAGTTGGATTAGGTGTAATTTTGAATCATTTATCTATTATCATGAATAACTTAGTGATATCATATCCACATCACCTATCTATGTTTGGTGAGAATCTAAAGAGTAGTTGAACTTTTGATCTTTAAAGATAAATTTATGTTGATTTAATGAATTTTATTAAATGGGTGTAAATAAAATGTAATAATTAATTCTGGTGATGAATGTAATTAAGTGCAAATCTCTCTATATTAAATTTATTATATTAAATATGTAATTTTTTTGCAAACAAATGAACATACAAATAAGATGAGATATAGCCAAATGAGATATCAATATTGATTCAAATATTATTACATAATGATGGAGATCTTAGTACATATCAATAGAAATTAATGTGTATATGTCAATCATGATATATAAATGTTGATTGTGATCTCAAACTCAATTAAAGCATGATAAAAGGTGGCATTCACTTTTCCTCCTTGCATGTCAATCATCACCCATTTTATCTCCACCAAACATGTTTATTGGGTTCAAGTATGAGAAAGAGGTAACATTGACATGTGAGTGGTTTTGTTAACTTTGAGAGCTACAATAAAAAATATTAGAGAAATTAGAGAAAATATTCTTTCATTAAAATAATAATATTGAATAGTATATCAATAAATAAATTAAAGAGAGAAATCAGTGTCAGAGGAAAGAGATAAACAAAAAGAATTCACAAATGGACATTACATATGTGTTGTATCATATAGAGGATCACAATATATTTGCTATCATACATTACATCAAGCTTATAAACATAATCTTTTTGTGAGCTCTAAGATATTTTCGACAAATATTTATGTTATTCAAAATCTCACTTGTCACACACATATACTCTACAACCCCATAATGAAATATATAGAGAGAGTTCTCATGACACAAACTATGGGCTACAAATCTGTGTACCCAAAATCATGTGCCAAACATGTGTGTAGAAACCATGTGCTAAAACTACCTAGTTGGAGAGTGATTGACACATCTTCTAGCATCCTCCCACTATGGTATACTTTTTTTTAAGTGTAGTACTCCAAAGGAATCCCGACACTTAATGAATGTATCTCCATTAAATGGTTTTGTCAATTCATGAGGTTTTTCCTATGTCATACATTTCCATATACTATGTTTTTATCTACCATTTTTCTCACAAAATGGTACTTAACTTATATATGCTTTGTCCTTGCATTAATTGTAGGATTCCTGGCTAAAGCTATAACACTTTCACTATCACAATGAATAACCAATCTTCATTGTTTGAATCTAATGTCCTCACATAAACTCCTTAACAAGATCAATTCCTTGGAAGCCTTAAAAGTAGTTATGTATTATGCCTCAATGCTAGATGAGGTAATAATGGGTTTCCTTTTGCTCATCTAGCTAATTTCTACTCCAAATAAGATAAGGACATGCAGACTAGTAGATTTTTTGTCATTAACATCCCCTACCCAATTTGTGTCAACATAAATGTGCAAATCTAAAACTTTTATTTCATCACCCTTCTTTTCTTTGAAGGATATCCCAAAATCTATGCTGACATGCAAGCATCTCATGGTTCTCTTTACATCAACCCAATGGTTTCAATATTTTCTATGAACCTAATCACCAATCCCATTACTTGCGTAATGTCTAGTCTAGTGTATATCATAGCAAACACAAATAATCCTACAACTCTAGAAAATGGTTTCATTTCCATCTCTTCCTCATCTTTGGTTGCCTTGAGACAACCACCAACCCTAAATACCACATTACCACCAACAATAAATTTATTTCTAAACAATCATTTATTATCTACTACCTTTTTTTCTAAGAGGGAGACCCTATACACTCCAAGTATTATTCTTCTCAATAGCCTTCATCCCATCCTCAATTTCCATCCTCCAATGATGACTTTTACAATCATTGAGGACTTGGACAATTGTTTTAAGATCCTCTTCAATTGAATTTAGTTAAAAGTATCAAATAATCCTTAAAAGATTAACCATACCTTTTTAGCCTTGTTGCTAATCTCTTCCCTAGTTCTTGATCATAATGACTAATACAAGGTTGATTTTCATCCTATTGTCCTAAGATATTTAGTGCTAGTGGTTCTTGCACATGCTTATCTTGGCATTGAAATGTTTCTCACTAATTTTTTTCATTTGATGCCTATGCAAATATTCTAATCTCACGATGTCTTTTTAGCCTTGAAGATTACATCACAGTTATGAACAATCCTGGACCCACATTAAGAAGAAATCCATAGCTTACTTTCCTTGACCCCATCTATATATCTAAAAAATATACATTTAACAACTTTTGATGAAATTTCTTTCTATTCTTATTCAGAATGTGCATGTATACCTCACATCCAAACACCCTTAGGTGTCCAACATAAGGCTTGCTCCTATTCCATGCTTCTTCCAAAGTTTTTGCACACAAAACAAAAATCAAAGACATATTTAATAGATAGTTAGTTGTTGTAATTGTCTCTTCCAAAAAAACTTGTTGATAATTGTATTAGCCATGATGCTCCTTGCTCTTTATGAAAGAGCCTATTTAATAGATAATTAGTTGTTGAAATTGTCTCTTCCAAAAAAAGTGTTGATAATTGTATTATCCATGATGCTCCTTGCTCTCTCTAAAAGAGCCTAGTTCAAACTTTAAAAAATATCATTATGCTAAGGATTGCATTGAGTAGTTTTCTTCCTTGTCATGCCATGCATTTCATAGAATTGGTCAACTTCTTTGGAACAATATTTCTTTCATTATCATTTTCTAGGGCCTTTACCTTTTTTCTTATAGGGCCATAAACCTATTGAAATCCTCTAACACATAACTCTTCATCCTCATAAAATGTATCTAACACTTCCTAAAGTGATCATCAATATAAGTGAAATATATTTGGCACCTCTCATTGCTTTAATCTTTAATAGCCCACAAATATTGAAGTGAGTCAAATCACTTTGTTCTTCTTGATTAATTATTGCAATTGGTGCTCACCAACATGCCCAAACAAGTGGCCAAATCATAAAACTTGGTGATCTCGAAGTTGTTCTCTTAGAAAATTTGTTGATTACCGCCATATAAGAAGTGATATTACGACTCCCACTTAGATAGCTAGTGACATTCGACTTCTATAGGTTACAATCCTTGTGCTTGTTGCCAAGACTAAGGCACCACACACCAATTTGCAAAATCTTCTCATGAAAATTACATCAACCTATTTTGACTCATTGAGATGACAATCCTCACAAGGCTTTGAACATTCCCCACCCTAGGGGTAATCCATATTCTTCCATCTTTGAACTTGATCATCACTAATTCAATAACTAAAATATTTTTGTTGAAATTATCACCCAAGGACACTTCTAAAATTTCCTCATAATCCAAAAACCATTCTCTATGGAATGTCTTGCGGAAAGAGGGACCCAAGTGTACAAATCAATCTTATTGTTCCTTGCTAAAAGCATAATAACATGAGGAAGTCAAGTAAATGTTCGCAAATTCTTCCTCACCTTTGGAAATCACGATTGTAGATTTTTTTTGTTATTCTTTGGAAACTTTGTACAACTTGCATTCCTTTTTAGTGTGCCTCGTTTGATGGAACTTCCAACACATGCTTTATTTCTTCTTCATTCCTCCATTAACAAACCTTCTTTCTAAATTAGGTCTACCACTCTCACTTGATCTTTTGTCTTTCAATTCTTTAGATCAACATCTTGAGAACATGGCTTGAACTCCATGGGTAAATTCCTCATCGTCAAACAAACTATAGAGATAAATCATATTGTGAGAGAGAAAACAAACATAGAGCATTCACCAATAAACACTATAGATTTGTTGGGTCATATAGCTAACTACAAGAAAATTTAAGTATGGGGGTTTACGCAGTGCATTATATTAGATATCATTTTGGGATTCAACTGCGTTAAGTAAGTCATTCACTTACAAGAAAATTTATAATGCAATAAACTTATAATGCATTGCATGCCAATACAATCCTTCGAGAAGCTGTAAAATGTTTTCATTAATATCCAAGTCATCAAACTTGTAATGTATTACATGCTAATAAAATACTTTCATGAACTCCAAACCAAATATTTCGCTAACTCATATTTCACTTATCACATACATAAATTCACTCTACACTACACCCATACACTACACCCATATAATGAAGAACCTTAAAGTTCACATAATACAAATGTCGAACAACAAATCCATGTAATCAGAATCACTTGGAAAAGTGATGGGCATATTTTTCCAACAGTTTTGGTGATAAACATCACACATCTTACACTTGGTTGGAAAAGTGATCAGCATATTTTTCCAACAAGTTGGGTGATAAGCATCACACATCTTACACTTGGCTGGAAAAGTGATGGGCATATTTTCTAACAAGTTTGATCATAAGCATCACACATCTTATGTCCACCAAAATAAGATTGTAAAGTCAAAGTATGAGGAAAGTTAAAACTAGTATTAATCATCACACGCCTTATTTAAAGACTTTTAACTTTATTTGAAGAAAAAAAATGCTAATAAATATATATTGGAAAAAAAATTAATAATTAAATTAATTCTAATGTATATGTTATGATTAGTCATTCTTTGATTAAAAAATAAACCACATTTTAATTTAAATATAAAAGTATGCCATTCTTTTTTATAAAAATAAATATTTACAACAATTTATGAAAATTAAAAAAAAAAAATAAAAAAACTATGAAAATATGAAAATTATAACACTGGTTAATAATAAATAATTATTCTTAATATAAAATTAAACATAAAATATGTCCAATATAGAAGTAACAATGTTTTGAGAGTAAACAGAATCAACAAATTGACAATGAGATATTAAATTTATATTAAATTTACCATTACATTTTTGAAAAAGTTAATTTAATTTTTTATACTTTTAAAATTCACATAAGATTAATACATTTTTTAATTAATTAAAAATAAATGAAATCTCAATATTTTGAAGTTTACCTTTTTATTTAAAAAGAAACAATTTAGTAAAATATTTTTAAAAAAAATAATTAAAAAAATTGTATATATAGACACTGTTTTGCACATCACAAAATCAAACTTAAAAACACACCCTGCACATTAATGATTCACAGAAATGTCAGAAATTTGAAAAAAGATAGTTCCAGGATAAGCCGTAAAATCACGTGGAAATCTATGACACCTTTCAGTGGGCGCAAGGAAATAATGTGGACTATTGTGTCTATTTCCTTTTACATGCAAAACGTGGGTCATTCAGTGGGCGCAAGGAAATAATGTGGACTATTGTGTCACTGACAGTCATCGTACGAAAAAAAAACAATGAGAACTCCGAGTATCCGAGAATCCCAGCAAATCAATTATTCTGTAAACAGAGTCAAATACGCAGGTATCTGGTTCCGCCTTTTGCCACCCTTAATTAACACAGATGCTTTCCATTTGGAATTCTTTGTTTTGATAGAAAAAGTGTATATATGTTCTCCGGGCCGTGTTCTCATTTATGATGTAATACAGGTCCAATCACTGGAAATAGTTTCCAATTGACCCTTTTCATTTATTTGTTGTAACTTCAACCCAAACAGAACTGAACTCCTCCAACTTTTTCAGTGATGTACAGCTAGCAACATTTCTGCTTCTGCCTTTGCTTCCTCTGAAGGTGTTGTATGGACAAAGTAAGATTCGTTCTTTGAAAATTAGACAATGTTGTTAGAAGCATTTTTGCTTTGTTGAATTAGTGACATTAAATGACAGTTCCTGGGTTGGATCTGTGCAGTTCTTCGCCTTAAAATACTGAGGCATGGATGTCCCAAAAGGTTTCTGTGCAAAATTATGGAGTTTGTTAGGCTTCTTGCCTTTCTTTGCCTTTCTGTTAGTAATTGGGATCATCAAAGGTAATTAGCCTGCCTCCTTGATTACTTCTTGTTCCCTCATTCAGGTCATTGATGCTTTAGTCTGGACTTCTACTGGAACAGAGCCATCTAACCTTGGTCTGATACGCACCTCGAGCTTTCTCAAGCTTGTGAAGTCTGGCCTGCATATCTCCAATCTTAGTATTTGATATGCCTAAAACCTATGTTTCACAACCTCAAGGTGCAATCTGTGTTAATGCACCCGATGCACTGGGTTAGATTCAATTGACTGCTACTCTGGCACGCGGGGATACGCACTAAGAATTGATGAATCACCCCTTCCCCACCAACTTTAGAATGCAACTGGCTTCTCTTAATGCGACAAGATTTCATACCATGGGTTCTTTTCTATATTATAAATTCTATAATGCAGTAATGGTTTCAACAAGTAATTATGAATCTTGATTATTGGATGAACAATGCTAATTCAGCGGTAGATTACGGAATTTAATGGCAATGCCATATTCTTGCAGCAATCATTTTCGGTCCAGTGGTATTCCTTATCATTTCAACTGGAAACTCAGCAATTATTGTCGGATTGTGGCCTATACACTTGATCTGGACCTCTTACTGTATTGCCAAGTACATATTGAAATCATCTTCATTAATTCATCCTACATTGCTATATATATCTGCTGTTTTGTACATGTTTGTAATTTTAGGTACCCCAGCCATGAAGTAATTCTTACTTACTCCAACCTTTTTTTAACACAGGGCCAAGCAACTAGGGCTGGGGTTGAAGGTGATTTTGCTTCTAGCCCTACCAGTGCCACTGATTCTGTGGATTGGAGTGGGTATTATTGGAAGCATTTTTGTTGGCATAGGCTATGGGATCTTAGCACCATTGATGGCAACATTTGAGGCCAACGGTGGAGGAAGAAAGAACGAATTCAAATACTGTTTTATTGTATGTTTTATCCTTGCAATCGATCTATACGAGCAAAGTCCAATTTTAAGATGGAATCACTTTGATTACGCTTTTGCAATTTGCTTTGGAGTCAAATCTTGATTGCTTAATTACATAATTAGATAATTTTTTTAGTCAGCTACAGATGCTTCTGAGCTTAACTAAAGAATAAACCTTGACACTTGTGCAGTGAAAAATAATAACATGTTCTTTGTTATTGATACTATTTTATATGTATATACTGTAGTTCAGGGGTTAACTTGCTTTTGTCATGCAGAGGGGGACATGGAGCACAATTCTAGGAAGCTGTACAGTGGTGCGAGACTTTAAAGATGTGTGCTACTATTCTTATTTTTTTGCTATGACAGACATTGACAACCTTCCACCAAAAGACGGCAAGCCTTTAGATATTAAGTACAGTACTAATTTGCAATTTTACTTTCCTTAAAATTCTATAATATTTATTATTGTTCTTTTCACTGTGATATAGATTTGAGATAAATCAGTGATTTAGAGCAATGCTATGTGCTTTTTGCTGATCGTGTATTATTATTTCTTGTGTATAACCTCCATCTTAATTGGTAGGAGAATTAAGGGAAAAGAAATGAGTTTATATCTTTCTCATTCTTATACATCACCATAGTTTTAGAACTTCAGAGTTTACTTCTCGTTCAGATAAAATCTTACATTCCAAAAACCACTGTTTTACTGGATAATTTTCATTACGTTATGCAAGAGATTTGTCACTATTACAGGCAAGGCAATCAAAACTATCCCCTGGTCTAACCTGTAATAATCAGTTCTATTTTTTTTATTGCTTTTTCATATTCTAGCAATTAAAGTACCTAGTAGATAACAGTCTCAAGTTTCAACAGAAGAGCCCTAGAAAAGCTTTGTAAATTTAGCTATAAAACCTGTTTCCAGCTCTACAGATGACAGAATTGCCTCTCAAATTTAGTGATATGATAAGCCTATCGAGCAGAAACTCTCTGCAGGGAATGTGAATGCAGCAAATAAAGTCCTGATAGCAGAAGCTGAAGCCAAAAAAATGTGATTAGTGCTCTCTAAGCAGGAGACTTGCCTTCATCGCTTAAACTTACTTTTTGCTTCTGTCCTAAGTGAACTATGGTTACGGTCTTCCATGCATGGGTATTCAAGGCTTCTCAGAGCAACGAGTAGGCATGGCCTTGAGATGGCAGAGGCAACAAGAAATTACAAAGAAAAAGAAGCAATACTACCTCAAACAATTGGCCCGTAAAACACAAGGAGAAGGTTTTGGATGAACAGTGTGTAGTGCTTACAATGGAGCAGCTAAGAAGGAAAATATTACCTATAGTGGCAAAGGAATTGGATGTTGATTTGGGGTAGCATCGGATGTGTGCTCTAGCCACGAAATTTGGTGGAGAGGTTGGGGCATATGAGATCTCCAATACCCAAAAAGAGTTTGGGCAGGTTCTAAACAGATTAGGAAATATTAAAATAATTAATATTTTTAATGGAGTCTCTAAGTCTAAACTTAGGGAAAATAAAATATTAATGTGTATTAATATGAATCTGTGTTGAAATGATCCAAAAGACATGGATCAAGCCAGATCTAATCTTAGCCGTTGATTAGGGACTTAATCTTGGCCGCTGATATGTCAACAAGAAAAGTATAAGAGGAGGCTTGAGGGTCACTTGGAGAATACACCAGAGTGATCAGTCATTCTATTCTCTAGAGGGGGGCTTGCTAAGAGAGATAGAAATAGCAATCCGGAGATGCAATTGAGGGGCATTTGAGTACAGAGAGATAGAGAGGCAGAGATAGTGTTAGGAGAGCAGTGCCATGGTCGGGGAGAGGGATGCAGAGCCAGCGAGGGCTCACGCAGGGTCACGCAGAGGCTACCGGGAGCTGCGCAGAGTCTTAGAGAGGCCAGCGTTGTTGACGCAGCGGGCCAGAAGGCTGACGCAGGGCCTCCTAAGGCTGACGCAGACCCATTTAGGGTGACGCAGGGCCAACACTGGGCAGAGAGGGGCTAACGCAGTCCAGAAAGGGCAGACGCTGGGCTTTTTGGGGCAGATTGGTGCTGAGGAGCTATCGGAAGGATTATTCGGGGTTTCAGCCAGGAGATTTTTCTCAAACTGAGAGGTATTACTGCCAAGGAAATTTTCTGTTGGGTAGGCCAATTTTAGCACGCAGATTGTACTCTGATATTGCTTAATAAGAAAACCCTTAGATAGCTGCACTGTTTTCCCACATTGGGTTTTTTCGGGGACATTGGTCCAAGAATAATGGTGTCATATGGTGTGATTGTTTCTGTTTCCTTCAATTGTTGATTTGTAATATGTTGAGCATGCACTAGTGTTTATTTTCAGTATTTACATTGTAAATAACTTGTTAAGTAACATAACAAGTAGGTAGGAATAATCAGATAAAGTGCATGGAGGGTTTCTAACTAAGTAGACTTAGAAACTTCAACATGGTATCAGAGCGTGATTGCAGATCACAGGAGGATTGAGGACATCAGTCAAGTGGAGCAATAATAGTAGAAAACCGCTGTCCCGAGGTGACAGAAGTTGTTTCTAGCAGAGCAACTGATAGGCCCCTATACTGCTAGTGTAACCCCTTATTGTTATTAGTACAACCCACTTATTATATTGATGTACCCATGTAGTGCCCATATTG
>APFE031357155.1:83918-97495 GCA_000404065.3 Pinus taeda | reverse complement strand
TACAGAGAAACTGAAATACACAGTAAAAATTCCAGCAACCACAAATTACAACTTATCTCGATTTTCGTGCTTGAACTACACCTCAAATATTGTGCCAATCAGCAAACAAGCAAAACATAAATTTTTACAGCAATAAAACAACATTAAATTCTGTACGGCCAGCCTCGAAAAATGTGCCCAGAACTTGCTGTCCCTCTTCCTCGATTTATGTGCCTTTCTCTTGTTGTACGGTTTTTCCTTGGTACGCATGTCAATAAATGCTGCTACCTAGATTTGTTGAAATGTCTTCTTACTGCTCTCCTTCACTTCCTCATTGCTCAGAAATTTTCTCCTTGCTCTCTCTTCTCTTTCTCTCAAATGCTCATGAAAGAATGAGTTGATATTTTCCTCTTCTCTTCTCCTTTTATTCTTTAAATGACCTTTTGGGTTACCCTAAGATCTAATGGCCGAGATTCATTTAGATCTAGGGATGAGAATAAATGTGCATTTAATCCTCACTTTCTATTTTTTAACTCACCCACTTAAATAAAGACCCACTTAGCTTTTTATTTCCATAGTCACTTTTTCACTTTCTAATTCTTCATTCACTTTAATAAAGTCACTTTTAAATTAGAATGTAACTTTACCACTTATAAAGTCACTTTTAAATTAGGATGTAACTTTACCACTTATAAAGTCACTTTAGGAGAAAAGTAAAAAATAAATTTGGACACTTTTCCCTAGGCCAAAGATCAAAGCCTTAGGGAACCACTTGTCGACTGGTACCCAAATTTTAACAATAAGCAAATGAATGAAGTACTTGATAAGCAAAAGATATGAACAGTGAGACCAATTCCAAGAGAGTGCTTGCAAAAGTAGATGCTTGAAATAAAGTACTTGAAAATGTAAAATGCTGGGAAGTAAAGTACTTGGAAAATAAAGTGCCTAAAAATGTAAATGTATTTGAATTTGAAATGAAATGCCCAAATGTAAATAGACTTGGAATGTGACAAGGCAATAAGATATTTATCAAGTACAAGATGTTGAAAATGAAATGTGATTGAGTGTACTTGGTTGATTTTAAATGAAGGTTATTTTCTTACTTGGATTTAAGTTAATTTTGTATATATGTGCACAACATGTCAAGTGATTGCAAAACTTAAAACTAACCTAAGATAAGCTTTCTTTAGGCCTTATCCTCTTTGGGTTAAGGAAAGCCGCAAGGAGATCCAAAAGGAGGAAGCTAAGGCTTTATGCACTTCGTTGATTTCATGAGTCAGCGTGTCACAAGGAGATCCAACATTGGGTAACTCAATCTGATTTCACAAGTCGACGTTTACTGATTTCCCCCAATCTCAGAATAAGAAGACGTAGAAGAGAAAGGGTTCATTAATCTACTTCAACCAGCAAGCTGTTGGAACTTGCTGGAGGTTTGTTACTCTTTGCAAGAAAATGAAATCTAACTAATAACAAGAAATGAAATCTAACTCTAAGGCAAAAAAAATTACAAATAGTCTAATCATAGAATAAGAAAATAAATTTATCTATATTGCAATTAGACTATTCAAATGGAAAGAAAGTAAAACTCAAACTAGATTTGCATGTGTGATTATTATACCATAGGTTAATTTTAAATCCAACCACAAAAGAAAACCAAAAAAATGGACAACCACAAGAAGATCCCCAAATGGGAAGGAGGGATGCTTGGGGGGAATCCCCTAGCTCCCAAAAATGGTTACAATGCTTGATGAGATCCCTTGTAAATAAAGGGATCAAAATCAAGAGAAGAACTCCCTAGTGAAATAAGGGATAAAGAAATGATTGAAGGAGTTACAATAGATTCCCTTGAAATCGAAGGGATCAAGGAGCTCTTGAAGAAGTTATAATGGTGAATTTATTGTTTTTTACAAGGTAGGAGGTTATAGGTCTTCCTTGGAAGCTCCAAATCTTCAAATTTCATGAAAATCTGCGAGCATATCCCCTTGCAAATCCTTGAGCCTGCTAAAAACCAACAAGCAAGTTAGCTTAGAATGTGATTAAAAATAGATTAAAACACTCTAAAATTACTAGCATGTGTTAGCCTAAAATACTAAGTAAAACTTCTATGATTAGAGCTAAGTTCCTACTCTATTTAGCGAAGGAAAGACCAAGGAAACTTGGTCTTTTCTTAGCTAAATCTACTGCTGTTAGGAAAGCAGTCCAAATTAAAGCCGTAGATGCTATATGTAACAATGTAAAGCATAAAAAGTAACCAAGAAGCTTTGATATTCAAATGAGGAAGGAAAAAAGAGATTTGGGGATTCTTGGAGCCCTTTTCAGATCTTTTTTGAATCCCCTTGGAGATCATTTGTTGTGGCAGTGTTGTCACTCAAATTGTATAGGCACCGTGACAATGCTCAAGACGGGGGCTGTCACTCTAATCTTCGTCCACTCCATTCTAGTTCTCTCAACAACAGGGTATGGGGGGTAGTCCCTATGGAATGAGATGAAGGAAAACAAGTTGAAAGCCAACTTATTTGGGAGACACGGATGAGTAGCCTAGCCACTTGGTTGAATTTAAGCAAGGTTATTTATTTGATTAGATTTTAAAGTATGAGACTAGTGCCTTAATGGAGTCACAAGTTCTTGCTTATAGTAAATTGGAATCAAATGACGGATGGACAGCCGTTGCTTGAGATGATTGACCAACTTAAATGATATGAAAATCCTATGACTTAAGTGTGATGCAGTGATTTGGTTATTTTTACTTATATGCCTAATCTAAATGTAACCTTCCCTTAACTATTTTGAAGCTGGGCTCCAAGATAGGTTGTGGGAAGGAGGCCAACAGGAAGCAGGCTAGGGCTTGATTAAAAATACCTTCTGTTACGCTCCTATCGCCCGATGTCTCCAGCGTTGCAAAGATTGTGGCTCTGACGGTTGCAAGGTCACCATGTTAACCACCGAAGAGTTGTCGAGGCCCCTCAAACTAAGTGAGAAGGGTTGCCCTATGTTTCTATGCAATCTAAACTTAGTATGCTAAATGCAATATGATGAGCGAAATTTATCTTGGATTAAGTTTGTGTGAGTTACTTAAGTACCTTTTGTGAATTAGTTTTAAAGCAAGAGTACTCAACAATATTTAGATACAATCTTAAGAAAGATAAATGTTGAATGATACAAGTGTAAACTTCAACAATATTCCACAAGCAAATCAACTTATCTATCAATGATTATTAACACAATATATTATCCCAAAAATTAAAAGCCCAAGTCAACTCTATTTATCAACAAGATTAAACTCAGATTTTAAGTGCAAAGTTAGACAACCTTTGAAACCAAGATCAGATAAGCCAATTTCAGGTTTACGACAGTTTATATCAGCAATAATACTTCAGAAAATTCAGACTTTATCAATGTTATGACAACAATGAAGAGACCACTTCAAATGATGAGATTTGTCCAACACATAAAACATAAAAAAATTCAATGACCAACAAATGTAAAATTAGCTTGTTTAGACTACCTTATGATGATGTATTCAATGATAATTTCAGATCTGATATTTAATTTACAGTAGTAAACAACCACATATCAGTGAGCTAAAGATGCCAAAGATAGATGGCTAATATGCCCAAAAATAGTAAAAATGAACTGAAACTTGAAAATTTCAATTTTTAGGGCTTTTACAGGGTGTGATTAAGTGAATTTCATAACTGATATATTTATTACAATAGTGAATTAATCACCGATCAGCAAGCTAGTGATACTGAAGATGATGCCCACAATGCCTAAAAATAGTAAAAATTTGCTAGAAAATTCAAATTCAAATTTTTTGACCTTAATTAAAAATGTGTTTCAGGAATATTCAGATCTGAATTTTGCAGTAAATTCTAGCAAGCTTTAAAGTTAGATCCAGGGCAAATTCAAGATGTCCAAGTGGCAAAAACTTGTGAAAATTTAGATTTTACAATTCTAAGAGATTTTGATCATTTAACATGTGATTTTAGGGCTTAAAGATTACCGATTTGACTGTTATAATAAAACTGAAGTAAGACAAGGGTTTAGAGACCAAACCCTAGGCCCAAGGCCTTGAAGATCCCATAGTTGAAATTTGTTGAAATTTTGAGACCAAGTTGCTGCTTGAAAGATATGAATTTTGAGACCTTAAGCCTACAAAACCGCCAAGTATTTAGTGCCAAAACTTTAGATCTAGTGTTTCAGGTCAAGCTAGGGCAAGATAAGCCAAGAAAAGGGGAAACAAGGCTGAAGAAAACGAATTTTCGGGGGCGATAAAAGGGCTAGAATGATAGATTGGGGCTCAAGGATGAAGGAAATGGCCACAAAGATCCAACACCATGCCTAATGAGGCTAGTGTAGGGGATAGGGAGGCCTAGGGAAAAAACCTAAGGCCTATGGCCTAGGGCCTAAAAGTCCAGAAGGGGAGTCGCAAGCCCTTAGAGGGTTGTGACAAAGGGAAGAGAGGAGAGGAGGTTGAGAGGAGAGGGAGTGAAGGAGGATGGAGGGAGAGGAGGCCGAAGGGAGCTGGACAGAGGGCGAGGAGGGGATGAAGGGCCTACGACAAGCCTAGGAGGGCCGAAGAGGAGGCCACAAGGCCTTTTGGGCTTGTGGCTAGGGAGAAGAAGGGAGGTCGCAACCCCTAAGGGTCACGACCAGCCTTAGGAAGGTTGACACAGGAGGCCAGAGAGGTGCCATTGGGGGTTTGGAGGAGAAAACCGGGGCTAGGAGCCCTGAAAACCTTGAAACCCTTGCTCAAAATTTGTTATGCTTCAACTCCTTGATTTTATGAAAATTCTTTTGTGGAAACCCTGCAGAAAATTCCAAGAGACTAGATCTTACCCTCAAGGGCCTAGATCTAGCTCTTCTTCCAGTTGGCTCTTTGATCTAACTTGCAAAAAAAAAATTACAACACCCAAACCTCAAATATATACAAAATAAATCTAAAAAAACCCCAACCCAAGTTAGAAAAAATAATTTACAATTAAATTTACAAAATTATTTACAAATTATACAAGGGTTTTTTAGATAGATTTTGAGAAAATAATTTTTATAATATTTTTTCCTTCAAAAAAAGTAGAGATCCAAGCAAAGTAACCCTTGACACAGTCTGTGAACTTGAAGACCAAGGATCGAGTACTTACAAACACTATGTATTATCTCAAAATAATAATAATATAAAACACCACATAGGAAGCTCGTAGTCAATACATACCACAAATCAACAAACAAAAACACCTCGAGTTGCATCCCAAAGTCTTTTATTATGGTAGAAAAAATAGTTCCCAATGGGACAATAATTTACAAAATGCTTCAACAACACTTCTAGCCAGAGATCAAGATGATTAGAGACCCAACTGACTCTAATTTGTAGATGAATCATCCAAATGGAAAAATAATGGTTAGTTTTTTTGATCCTTGTCAAAATAATCTTGGCTGTTGATAAACATTTCAAGATCTTTTAATCTTGGCCCTTGATTTTTTTTTAATTTTGAGGAATTTTTGGATTTATCATTTAATTCCATTTTAATTAGCTCAAAATTAATTATTTTGAGCTAATTTCTGTGAAAACCGAATTCTATTGCAACAACTCGTGTCATTTCTTCTATTTGTTAATTTTGATTAAATAACTTATTTGTTGTGTGCTATGGAAAATATCGAAACAAATACACTGCAACCTTCACAAAACAAATACTGCGGAAGAAATAAAAATGTTGGAAGAGATAGATGCACACACACAATATGACACCATTATTTTTGGACTAAGTCCTCAGAAAAACCCAACTCGGGAAAACCGGTGTAGTAGCTAAGGGTTTTAATACTATCTAGTAGTGAAAATATGGTACAATCTATGGATGCTTAAACTGGTTATCCAAACAGAGGAAATTTGGAAAAATTAACTAGTGAGGAAAATTCCTCACTCCACAGGTGATCCGACACTGACCTTAGGTTGAAACTGAGCCGTCCCTTGCTACCTTTGCACAGTCTTTGCGTTAGCCTATGCAGTCACTACGTCCCTCTATTAAATTTTCTAAGCTTACTTAGTTAGAAACCCTCCATGCACTTTATCTGATTTATTCCTAGCTACTTGTTATGTTACTTAACAAGTTATTTACAATGTAAATACTAAAAATAAACACTAGTGCATGCTCAACATATTACAGATCAGCAACTAAAAGAAACAAGAATAAACATACCACATGACACCATTATTTTTGGACTAATGTCCCGGAAAAACCTAATGTAGGAAAACCGGTGTAGCTATTTGATGGTTTTCTTATTAAGCAATATCAAAGTACAATCTGGGTGCCGAAACTAGCCTACCCAACAGAGAATTTCCTTAGCAGTAATACCTCTCGGTTTCTGACAAATCTACTAGCTGAAACCCCGGATAATCCTTCCCGCAGTTACTCAGCACCAATCTTCCCCAGAAACCCCAACGTCTGCCCAATTTGGACTGCGTCAGCCTCTCCTGTGCTAGCACTGCATCAGCCTATCTTGGCTTGCGTCAGCCCCAGGAGGCCCTGTGTCATCTCTTTGAGCCTCTGCGTTAGCTACCTTGGCCTCTCTGGTGCTCTGCGCAACACTTAGCTGGCTTTGCGTGAGCACTGGCTGCTCCTGCGTCTCTCTCTTTGGCTGCTTTGCTGCTATCTCTGCAAAATTACTGCCAACACTCCATCTGCACTCCAACTCCCTCTCCATCTGTTGTTGCTGCAACTGCAACATCTACAACTAAAAAGCATCCAATATAGTAAATCAGCTGTGATCAGTATGATACATCTGTCACTCGAGTCTTTGACTGCTGCTAGTATCTGCAGTGTCATTGAGGCATTTACACTGCTACTAACCTGCTCTGTGCCAACTGCACTGCTGCCAACTCTGCACTGCACTCCCTAGCATCTAACATGAAACTAGACTCTGCATCTTTCACTTTGGCATCTGACTGCATTTATTGCCATTGATCCATCCTGCACTGAAATACTGTGGGCCCCATAACAAGGTATTGATTCAAGAGGTGGACCTCCTCAAGGATCCTTCCCATCTGTAGCCCTCTGAGGCTACAATACCAAGTCACCCCATTTGACTCCTTGGGGTATGTCAGCAAACATGGCGAAGTCTTCTTCCAGCGTGGAGGACAACCTATCGATCTCTGCTGAAGTTACTTGTTGGTCCTGCTTTTCCTCCTTGTCCTTCTTCCTGAGAGGACACTAGGTACTATAGTGACCGAACTCACCACACCTGAAGCACTTGACCTTTGACAGGTCCTTCTTCTTTCTTTGCTCCCCTTGTCCCTGACTGGGACTCTTTGATGCTGGGACTCTTTGATGCGAGGGCCACATTCTCCTCCTCCTTCACTTGCTGCGACCCGCTGATGTTGCCACTGATGGAGCTCTTCACTAAGTCTCTCCTCAGCTCCTCCTGTTGCAAATTAGCCCACATCCTGCCCCACTTTGGCAAGGTTTCCTAGACCAAAATGCTTTGGACGAAAACTTGCCACTCCTCGGAGATGTTGTTGAGTGCCAGTCGTACTAGCTCTGTGGCTTGAGGTGCTGCTCCAACAACTGACAGCTGATTCTGGATCTCTTGAATCTTGGTGAGGTAGGGGTTTATGCGTTCCCCCTTCTACATCCTGGTGCATCTCAACTTTTCCTCTAAGTACATCTTTTGCTACTTGGAAGTGCCTTGGTATAACATGGAATGTGTATCCCACATCTCCTTGGCCATTCCCTAGCTCGTTACGTGTGATACAATGTGATCTCGAACACTGTCAAGAATCAACCTCTTTTCCCTCGCCATCTCCTTTTGGTATTCCTTCAGCTGATCTGCATTCGCAGGGATAGCTACCATTCCATCTATGAATGGCTTCAGGCCATATTTATCCAGAAGGAAGGACATCCTTGCCTTCCAGATGACATAGTTAGAAGCACCGTCCAACCTGTCCTGATCTCAGAGTTTGGCAGTGGTCATCTTAGCAAAATAAGTTGAAATCTTCCTCTTCTCTTCTGCTTAACTGCTGCTAGGCTCTACTCACTCCCTGCTGGAGTGAGTAAATTTGCTCACAATGACTGTTGATCTGCAGGGGAAAATTGAACTTCTTAAGCTAGAAGTCCCTTTAGGAAAATTTCCCTCAGTGTGTGCTCTTTCTTCCTCCTGGCGCTATTTTGCACTAGCAACTACTGCAAAATACTGCGACTAGCTAGAGATCTGCTTTGCAAGGAAAACACTCGCTGCTCCCTCTCCCTATGGTAATCCTCGAATTGGAGAAATCTGATTTCTTTGTTGCTCTCTCAGAGAAATCGATTTTTCCTCAAGAACTTGACCCTCCTGGCCAAGAAATTGCGTTGCCTTTGAGGGTTTCGAATTGCTTCTTATGCAGAGCTACGAAATTCCTCTTCCCTTCTACTATTGAGCTCTACGGCTTACAATTTGCGCTCTGATACCATGTGAAAATTCGGCTAACCCCGAATCCTATTGCAGCAATTGATGTTATTTCTTCTATTTTTTAATTTAATTAAACAACTTATTTGTTGTGTGCTATGGCAAATATCGAAACAAATACACTGTAACCTTCACAAAACAAATATTGCAAAAGAAATAAAAACGTTTGAAGAAATATATGCACACACGCAATATGACACTGTTATTTTTGGACTAAGTCCCGGGAAAAACCCAACTTGAGAAAACCGGTGCAGCAGCTGAGGGTTTTAATATTATGCAGCAGTGAAAATCTGAGTACAATCTATGGATGATTAAATTGGATATCCAAACAGAGGAAAACGGGCAAAAATAACTAGTGAGGAAAATTCCTCACTCCACAGGCGATCCAACATTGACATTAGCTCGACACTGAGTTGTCCCTTGCTACCTCTACGCAGTCCCTATGTCAGCCTACAGAGTCACTGTGTCCCTTTAGCTCGGAACTGCGTCACTTTTCATTGTCTTGTCAGCTGTTAGTTGGGAAATTGATTCTCTCGGCCTATGGAACCTCTATCCAACTTCCAGAATTGAGTCTCGACTTCTCCCCAGCAAAATGGAAATCTCCTCTAGAGGACTCTGCTCTGCCTTTGCATTGCCTCTCTGTGGCAATCACTGCCTCTCCGCAATGTACTCGCCAGACCTGGAAAAGCTTCTTTCAGCTTCACTATCTCTGCCCCTCTCACTCTTTGATCTCATTGAATCACCTCCGGCAACTAAATGCTGCTACTCTATGTGAAAAATCGATGACCCGATTCCCTACTGCCTCAACTAATTAAATTTCTCCTACTTGTTAATTTCTAAATCAAGTTATTTACAATGTTACACTGTAAACATCGAAATAAAATCTACTGCATCCTTCACAACATAAAATACTTCAGAAACAAAATACTGCACAAGAAGGAAATAAACACACACAAATACACAGTGGTTTTTGGACAAACATCCTCAGAAAAACCCAATGTGGGAAAACCGGTGTAGTCGCTGAGGGTTTTAATTATTATGCAGTAGTAATTTGAGTACAAGTCATTAGATGCCCAAACTGGTAATTTGATACAGAGAATAAACTGGCAAAGAGGTAGTGAGAAATATTCTCACACTGTCACTGGCGATCCGACACTGATCAGAGCTTTGGATTAGCCGCCCTACGCTATCATTGCGCAGTGTCTGCGTAGGCTTACGTAGTCACTGCATCACAACTCAAGGGACTGTGTCACCTCCTCCTCTGACCTTCTGCTGACTGGAGATTCGACCCTCTGGCCCTTCGGACTCACACCTCGGCTTCTAGCACTGAAACTCGATTTCTCCCAACAAAATTGTGAATTCCTTCTGAAGCACTGGACTGCCTCTCTTAACCTCTCGATGCCTTCTCTGCCTTGCACTCTCCAGAACTTGAAAAATATCCTCCGGTCTACTATCCTTGCCCCTCATTGCGAGAAGATCACTCGATCTCTCTTCGACACATCAGCGCTGCTACTCTTGAGAAATTCGATCTTTAGATCTCAATATCTCAGTGTGTTCTCCAAGTGCCCATCAAGCTCCTTCTTATAATCTCTCGTTGGAGCACCAATGACCAAGATTAAAACATAATCAAAGGCTAAGATTAACTGGGGGTTGATCCTTGTCTTCTTCTAGAAGATTTGCACCAAATTTAATTAATACCCTTTAATTAATCACATTTCCTAAGTTTAGACTTAGGAATACATTAAAAAATGATTAATTATTTTAACTAAACCATCTCTAGCTGAAATTTTCCCAAACGATTTCTGGGTCTTGGAGAATGCATGTCTTAGCCTCTCTGCAAAATTTCGAGTCTGGAACACATTTGATGCTATAGAAATCAACACTCCCTCTTAGCGAGGAGTGTGCTCTAGTGTTGCAACCCACTGAAGCATCACTCTATCTTTGCACCATCTCTTGCTGCGCTGTTGATGTTTGGTCCCAATGCCCACCAACTACTATGCAACTCTGACTGCTACATCCATGTTGTTGCTGGTGCTGCTGAACTGCTGCATCCATGTTGCTGCTGGTGCTGCTGAACTGCTGCCAACATTGCATATGCACCGTAACCTTCTCCAACTACTGCTTTTGCAACTGCAACAACTACAATGGAAAAGCATCCAAAATACTGAACCAACTGTGGTCAATGTGATGCATCCATCGTTTGAGTTCTGAATGCTGCTAGCCTCTGCGCTGTCACTGAAGCCTTTATGCTGCTGCTAGCCTCTGCGTTGCCACTAGAGCCTCTGCAATGTTGCTGACTCTGCTCTGTGCTAATTGCACTGCTGCCAACTTTGCTCTGCCTGCTCAGTCTCAGACCGCTACTAGCTACTACATCCGTCACTCTGGCACCTGACTGCACCAATTGCCATTGGTCCATCCTGCTACTGCTGACTATGGGCTCCCATAGCAAGGTATTGATTCAAGAGGTGGACCACCTCAAGAATCCTACCCATCTTGTAGGTCTCTGGGGCTATAGATCCAGATCTCCTAATCTCATCCCTGGAGGCATCTCGGTAATCATGGAAAACTCTTCCTCCAATATGGAGGACAACCTGTCGATCTGAGTGGATGCAGCCTGCGGATCCTGCTTCCCTTTCTTGTCCTTCTTTCTGAGAGGTCATTGAGAGTTGTAGCGGCCAAGCTCACCACATCTGAAGCACTTGATCTTCGAAATGTCCTTTCTCCTGCATTGCTCCTGCTGCCCCTGCGATGCGTGGGCTACATTATCCTCTTCCTTTACTTGCTTCGTCCCATTGCTGCTGCTACCACTAATGGTGCTCTTCACCAGATCTCGTCTCATCTTATCCTCTTGCAGATCAGCTCACATACGCTCCCAATCTGGTAGTTTTCCTTTACCCAGGATACTCTAGATGAAAACTTGCCATTCTTCAAAAACACTATTTAGAGCTAACCATACAAACTCTGTAGGCTGGGGCGTTGACCCTGATGTCATTTACTGCTCACTCACTACTTTGCAAATGATTAGTTGTCTAGGAGGCATAAGAACAGTGAATTTGAAGCCATTTCCTGAGCCACAGAAGCTATCAGAGCTTGATTAGATCCTCTCCATTGCATAGTGCTCGGAAAGAGCTTTCCAATGGTATATAGAAGTCCAAAAAAGGACTTCTGGTTTAGAAGTTAGAGCCTATTGAAGACTACATTTGGAAGATGCAAAAAACAAAGAAAAAACACTAAGGGATGAAGACAAATTGCAATTGGAGGTCTGAGACAAATTGCAATCGCAGATCAGGCTTTCTGGTAGTCAAGGGACACTGGTGGGGTGCAAAAACAACGATTCGCCGATCGTCGATATCGCATGTCGATAGCCTGCGGGTCTGAGTGGAGCATTTATCGGCAGTTGAGGGCCCTGGGCACAGAACATCCCACAATATCAGTGATCGGTGCATCGACATATCAGCGAAGCAAAGGGATTCCTCTCTAAAAAACTTGCGGGGGCCGATTGTGCGATGTAGTTACATCGCCGGGGGAGGTTGAGAATCATTTACAAAGGAAATGCAAAATAAAACCAAGACCGAGCTGCCACCTTCTCTCTCCTCCACGTGGCATCAGCGCATCAGCGAAGTCTGGGAAATTGGTAATCGGCGAGGTTCTCATTCCAAGACTGTGCGTGGGCCAATTTTGCGATAATGTGTAAAAGCTACGGGAAAGGCCGAAAACCAAATACAAAGGAATTATCTGGAAAAACAGAGGCCGAGCCGCCCCCTTCTCTCTCCTCCACGTGGCGAAATACGGTAAATCCCGTAGTCCCGCAGTCCCATGATCCTTCAGTCCGCATCCCGCAGATCCCACATACCATATCCCGCAATATCGCTATATCATAGTCCGCAATCCCGCATCCTGTAACATTGCAGTCCCACAATCCCGCATCCTGTAACATCGCAGTCCCACAATCCTGTATCTCGTAACATCGCAATCCTGCACACACCAAAACCTTGCGTTATCACCGATTTGCGATATAGTGTTACATCGTCGAGGGAGGTTGAAAACCATTTACAAAGGAATTTCATTGAAAAACCAAGGCCAGGCAGACCCTTTCTCTCTTCTCCATGTGGCGGTACAATGAGTGATGTGGAAGTACGGAGGGTGACGTAATCATACATGGGACACGTGTCATTCAGTTTCGGCATTTTCAGGGGTCCTATGGGGCCATTTCTAGGTGACACGTGTCACCACTCACAGGTTGACACGTGGCAGTGATGATGTCACCCTGCAGATCGATGATCGAAGGTGTCTTGGGGAAAAGCTAAAGGTAAGCTGCATTCAGCGCCGGGATATGGGATTCTAAATAACAAAGGAAAAGGCTCCTCGCACAACAGTGGAAAGCCTTAGCGCCTGAAGGGCTAAGCCCTTGGTTCCAGCCCCTTGTCATATGAGGAAAATTACAAAAGGGGCTATAATAAAGGGGGCTAAGGGGGAAATAAAAAAATCATCTGTTTCGCCTGTTTCAGACATAAAAATCCCGCGCCTGAGAGTCTTCTCTGTTACATTGCAATACACAACCCTAGGCCAGATCAGGGCGCTAATTGTGTTCAACGGGACTTTAAAGGTAGAAATGACAGGGTTGACGTCGTAAGAAGCTGTAACACTACATACAAAAGATCCAGCATTCAAAACCAGGCAGATCTGGGCGCCGATTGTATTCAACAGAACGTTAAAGGCAAAAATGACAGGGTTGGCGCGAAAGTAGCTGTAGTAGTAAATCAAGAAGAGGGAGCATTCAAAACCAAGTATGGGCGAACTCAGAAATGGCTCTTTGTGACCCGCTTCCAAGGTTGGCACTGAAGGCACTAAAGGCAGAAATGACAAGAGTTAGTTGAGCAGAATAGGAGACCATATCGTGAACTAGATGCAGCGTGAAACCGAAGTAATTACATGGAGCGGCGCAGAGATATTGCATTAATGTTTCATCTGTTTTGTGATCTTGTGATGTGCTTTCCTTTATGAGGCAATTACTGTTTTTGTGATGTTTTTTGGACACAGAGCCTCCCTGGCCAAGATAGCAAGCTGATCTGACAACTATGACTCGACCCAGGGATATTTTGTATTGTATCATGATTGTTAACACACCCCCTCTTCTTATAAATAGGGGATAACAACCATAG